>OZ021732.1:70946416-71111416 GCA_963978545.1 Linyphia triangularis
TGCAAATAGAAGGCTATTCTTTAAAAAAAAAAAAAAATCATACAAGAAGAAAACGCATGCTTTTTATGAGTATATATTATTGCCAGTATTTTTCATGAGAGAAATTTATGAAATAAGTTATTTTTGTAAAGGTTATTATTCCTAAGCTTCTTATGTAAAATTCAGCATAATTAAAATTATTTTCATGCCAAAGTAGCTTGGTCTAGTCACGGTAGAGCGACAGATCCTCAAGAGGGCTATCTAAATTCAGAAAACAGGGCTGCGATGTGATAGATTGCCTCACCCCAGTTGTAGGTTTAAGTGATAGGAATTTAAAGGTTTTCACACAAAAGATATATAAAAATATACAAAGAGGATTGAAACATGTTTATCTTAAAAACTGAAAATTAATGAATTTTTTCATAACAAATGTTTAAGTTAAGATTAAAAAATACTCACTTCTAGAAAAAAAATTAACATTTGTTAAAGTCTGATTAATAACTGATAATTATTTACAAAGTAGAATCGGAAGAAAAATGTAATAAAAAGAGTCCTTTTTTATGTCCCAGATAGATCTTTCGGTCCCATTTAGATCTTATTATGCACTAGGATTCAATTCTAAGGTAAACTATACTTAACGTTTGAATATGTGTCAAGTTTTCTTTAACCTTCAAATCACATTTCTAACAAGAAACTCGTAAAAACAGCCCTACTTACTCCCTACTAAGTCATAACAATCCTACAATGTCGAACGCTACCTCCCTAATTATTCTCGCTTTTGTATAAGTTCACAATACGATTCAGATTTTTTTCTCGTCGGAAGCTGACCTCTTTATATTACTTCTATAGCGTAATACATACTCTTACCTTTTTCAACAATAACTTAAGTCGCAAATGTAGAAAGTTAAGTCTTTAAAAGCAATCATGCCAATTATGTAGGGCAAAACGTGCCTACATGAAAGCCAGAGGATAATTCTCCCCCTTTGCTTTTTGATGGAAGTTTAGTTTCATTTGAATTCACGGAAACAATACTCTTTGCAAAAGCGAGATGTCTAATTTCTTCATTCAGAAATATGTACCATTCCCATTTGTGAATTGAGATAAGGCACAGGATTATTACCAAATCGTTTGTCTGATTGCAAACGTGAGTCGGAGAGGTGAAATGTTTTATTCATTCTTATTAACTAGGAAATTGGTTCTGAGCTATGTGAGGCAGAATAAAAAGCAGTTTGAAATGTTAAGCCCGATGTTTTGTTTTTGGGTAAACTCTAAAATCCTTTTTACGTCTAAAGTTTAAAATGATATCTTTTAATACTGCGATCCAACTGGATGCCATAATATTGGCATATAGAATTAATAATTGCCGCCACGCTAAATTCTAAGATGGCTTAATGTCTTCTCCTTGGTGTGGATATTTGCTAGCTCAGAGGTCGATGCCTCGTCATTAGACCCAAGTTCAACATTATGAGAAGTAATTGCAGATGTTGTTACAGTATTACGACGCAGCATATGCAGTCATTGCGATAGATACACCAAACAACCAACTCTGAAAACCTTGCGCAAGGAAAATCCATAACAACTCCCCACAGTTTGAGATTTTCAGCTTGAAATTTTCAGTTTAATTTAGTGAAGGTTCTCTGAGTAATCGAAATCGATTTTATGAGGTCGTCATCGACAAGGGGAGTGACAAATTCGAATGTCCCATCACCCGATGTCTTAAACAATACTTAAGAAAAATGCTTCAATTTACTGGAAAATGTAAAACATTATAACAAACGGAACTTTATCAGTTTTAAAAGACATTATTTCACTTCCACTGCATTTCGATGAGGTACTTATGACTCATTCTATATACACTTTCTAATATGTATGGTCATTTTGAGAGATTTTTGAAAACATAGGAAAAATGGTTTTATAGACTACAACTGATTTTTGAGTTGGTATGGGTATGGTAATTTTTTTTAAATACATTTTTCTAACAAAAAGAGGCATACTTATGTTATTAATATTTAGCTATAATTCCAGATGTAATAATAAAATTTTCATTTATATTAAATCCGAAACATTTTTCAATAGTTAGAATGTCCTGCCATAAAGAAAAATTGTAAGTCTTAATCAAATAAGTGAAATAAAAAAAATTATTATTTATTTATACATATATATAATTGTTTATCAGTGTAAAATATTAAAAATATGCAATTTTAATACATTTATGATTGATTTAAGACAGTATTATGGTAATTAGTAGCAATTTACAAAAAAATACTCCACACTTATGGCTTTTGGATAGGAAATGCGTTTAGTATATGAAAGAACTCGTTTTCAGTACTTTGCATCGGAGCTCTAAATTATCCCATTAAAAATTACAAGCAACCACGAAGTTGATGATGACAAACCCGTAATGCTTCCCTGCCTGTTAACTAGTTAGAAGCTTTCGGGGCCTTCTCCCACTCCAGTCGCTAAGTGGGATAGTGTTCTTTTGAAAGAATTAACTGTGACAGAAATGGATAATTGATTTTTTGCAAATTTTTTAACAGAATACAACTCGAGCGTTGAATTTTGTTCAAAACGCTCCAATACGAAAACCATCCATAAAAAATATTCCCACATCTGATAATCCAGATAAGAAACAATTCTTCAAACAAGAAATCAACAAACCGATTGACAGCTGATCAGTGCAAACAGTGATTGATAAGCAAATTGTCCTGCGGTGAAGATAAACGAGAAGAACCCTGACCGCCAATCTTGCAGCAATTGGGAACATTTAGGCTAGCATCTATTCCATCATTGTAAACATTGCATTACTCGTATCTGAGGCACTTGCTATTTGGCAACGCCTTGTAGTAATCACTGGGGCTACAAATAGAAACGCGTCTTCCCATTGTTTGGATATATAGATTGACGTAAGTCAACTGTCACTTTTCGCAGCGTTATTTATATTTTTGGGTGTTAAAATAGTTCGTTGACGTACAAGAAATTGGGTTCGTGATACAATGATGAGAATATTATTTCATAATATTTGTGAGGTGAATAGTTGATCAGTAAGAGAACAAATCGCACATCAGCGAAAATAGAGGCACACCTTAAAATTCTCGCTTTTTAGTTGAAGTGTAAACGGGAACGGAATTTAAGGACAGGAAGCTGGAAGAATAACAGAAGTCAATTTTATTTAAGTCAGCCTAGTCTGTGACTATGCTTATTTAACTCAAAAATGAAAAAAAATTATTTGCTACTACTTTAGCAAATGTGCGACATGTAAGATTGCCTTGATCACAAATATGCCGCTAATATGGAGATATATTAAAACTATGTTGTATAAATGTCCATCTGATTGTTGTGTGTTTAGCTCTGTGGCCTCGCATGCCAAAGGTGCGGGTTTGAATCCCGGGTTAGGCATGGAGGTTCGTTTTGATTCGGAATCCACGTTAAGCTGTAGGTCTCGAGCTGATAAGCTGTCATTGTGCATAAAAATAGGTCGTTGAGCGTACACACCAAACCAATATTGCATGTATTAAGTTTATATATCGAGGAACAAATAGTTAAATTAGAACTCTTTGATAAACGAATTGCTAAATAAAAAATAGGGTCATGATCTATAGGTTTTCTTTTTAACCCTTTTCACTCGTATGTCGCCGTATGGGGGGTAAATTTTTATGGGAGCGTAACTTAAATTTTAAAAATAAACTAAGTAAGCATACATTCTTAAGCGAGTCACAACCGAGAGTTGTAATCAGAGGTTGGCCATTTTTTATATCACTGTGTTTGTGGCTGAAAATTTTCATCATGTGTATGATTTTTTTATTGCAAGAAAGTTTTTTGTGTTTTTGAGGTTGGTGGTTCTTCTACTTTTCAAAAGTGTTATTTTGGGGGGATATCATAACTTTTTTTTAAACACTGGCGACTTCTCTTTTTTGAATTTGTCCGTTTCATCGTTTTTCTATTTATCACCTATGGTACACCTGGTACCAGAGATATTCATAATTCTTCAAACTGAGTTCGACGATACCTTACATGCAATAATTATCTTTAAAATTGATAAACCGTAAGTGGTACCAATAGCATACCTGGTACTTTAAACATTCATAATTCATCAAAACAAAAGTCCAACATGCCATATTTATCTTGGAAATTGATAAACCGAAAGTGGTACTACCTATGCTATACCTGGTACCTTAAACATTCATAATTTTTTAAGACAAGCCCAACGACACCCAACATGCCATATTTATCTTCAAAATTGATAACTATGGTACACCTGGTACCATGAATATTCCTAATTTTTTAAGTTGAGTTCAATGATATCTTACATGCCAAAATTTACTTGAAAATTGACAAATTGTTTGAATGCGGACTGCAGTAACCATCAAAATCGATCACGAACGAGTATTAGAAACTTGTGTACGGCAACTCAACTCCCAAAACTTAAAGAAATACGTTGCCATCGACAAAGAGCCTGTCTGCCAAGTTTCAGCTTGATTGATTAGTTTGTACGCACAACGACCTATTTTAGTACATAAATAACGACTAATCAGTCCGGGACCCACAGCTTAACTTGGATTCCGAATCACAACGAACATCCACACCTAATCCAGGAATCAAATCCGGCGCCTTTAACATACATCCCACTGAAAATTTATTCTAATAAATTGTTACAAATAAATATTACAAGTTTTTTACAGCATAAATATTGCGGTATAAATTATTTTTATCATACCAAGCATTATTTTGGTTCACATAATAACCCATTGATATTTGACAAAATTTAAAATATTTTCTTAACAACAATTTTAAAATTCACTATGAAATTACAGTTTTGATGATATTTGATTTTACGATTTCATTTTACAACGGAGAGTAAACGAAATCGACACATTTTTAAAAACGAATGACATTTTTGCAAATTCCATTAGCCAATCGCAATGCATGGTTTATTTAGTCCTCTGTTATGAATTGACTGTGACGTCAGCTCGCATAACCTCCACATTTATACTTTGTATTCAGCCCATAGTATCTTGCAACAAAATGTGATTGTTTTCATTTTTCAATGGAGATTTCCCGAAATTAAAATGTTTTTGAAAGTTAACTCTCTCAAAATTGTCATACAGTTCAAATAACACATGCAACTTGAAGAATAAATATTTCTCTTTAATTCTGTCTCTTCAAAAATTAAATTATTTCAATTTTAAAGATGTTATAAGCCATTTAGTTACAGTTCAATTCGTTCTGCCTATACTTTAACATTATGTCCATTCTCACTTAAGCCTAACATGTCGGAAAAACTAACTTCGAAATGATAGCAAACCTGTTTGGCAACTTTTGGCATATATATCTGAACCTCAATTACAAGCTAATCGCCTTTATCTGTCGCCAAATTATGAAATGAAAAAAAGTGGTTTTAAATTAATTAAAAATAGAAAGAATTATTTAATGAAGTTCAAACCAGCGTAGGATTTTAAGTTGAAACATTCCGCATCCTATAATTCAATCCATTTGAAGATCTATAGCTTAGTTAGGTCTGGACGTTTGTCTAAATTTTTACATCAAAATCGGGCTAGAACTCGGTTTTTTTATTTCGTTTTGGAAATTTCAATATTTTTTTTCTTCGTTGTCTTTTATCCTAGGTACTCAAATTTTTTTTTCTTTAAAAGATATCACCGAGACGAATCTATGGTATTTTTTGTATAATTATGTGAAGTTTCGTAAGCGCGCTAGAAAATAGTCAATTTCGGCTTTTTCGCTGGAAGTTGTGCAGAGAATAGATACTTACTGTCGTTTCTGCCTTTTTAACGTTGGCGGCGAAACGACCGTTTCGTCTGATACTTAAGTATTCTTAGTAGTTTCAATAAATTATTTTGACACGTTGAAAATTAAAATATTATGTGGCCACATTCCTATCCTTGGTCAAGGGGTGTATTCAGGGGCTATATTTTTAAATTTTTGATTTAAGGATGGTAAACCTTCTAGTTAAATTGGAACGCATTTCCATTAAAAAAATTTCATCTTGATTGAACATGAAAAAAAAATTCCGAGCTATTTGCTAAGTTTCTAAAGCATAATTACTAGTGGTTAAGATATGACCAAATGATCACTTTTCACATTCAGCGATTCAAATACTTAAAACATCTAAACTCATTTTAGAAATTTTAATAAAATATATAACAAAAAACTCGATAAAATTTGATACTATTCTACGATTTGGAGTTTCAATATCTTAAAAATCACTGTTTTGAATTTAATTAAATCTCCGGTTTTAGAGAACTCCAAATTCAGTTTGGCGAAATTTAGCCAATCTTGGCAATTGCGCCATTAAAATGCATACAACCAACCAAATTCAGTTTAAGCGCACCTGATGGCTGTGAGGTTAGCGCTCTGATTTCTCATGCCAAAGGGGTCGAGTTCGAATCCCGAGTTAGTGATGAATGTTCGTTGTGGTTAGAAATCCATGTTAAACTGTAAGTCCTGGACTGAAACGGTGCGTTATTGTGCACAAGTATAGGTCGTTGAGAGTACAAACCAACTAACACACCGAATTCAGTTCAATATCATTTACTTTTTAGTTATTCCAAAAAGGAAAAGGCCGACCAAACGGTATAGTGGTTAGCGTCCTAGCTTCTAGACCGCGAGGTTGCGGGTTTCGAGTGCAGTGTTAGGCATGGGTGTTTGTAAATGTATGTTGGCTTGTCAAATGACGAAAGTTTCGGCGTATTATAGCCCTAGTGTTACTGACGGCGCCAGATAATCTGAAAACAACCAACCAATCAAAAAGGAAAAGTGCTTTGTTGTCAAACAATCGAACTTAAATTTCAAACAAAAAATAAAATACATTGTACATTAAAGATACATTTGTTTTATTTCTATTCGCTTGACTTTGAGTGATTGTTTCATTTTAAACATTATCTCAATTATAAATATAATGCTCGTACTCTTTATCAAAGATTTTCAACTTAAAAATTGACGTATTGGTTTATCTCGTATTTCAAAACAATCCTACAGCTTTCATTTATATTTATCTTGAACTAGCTGTTACCCGCGACTTCGTCTGCGTAGAACTACTACTTCGTGTAAATTTGTTTGGACTGAATAGGCTCTGAAACTATAATGAAACGATTCTAATGAAGCCGGCACATTGAATTATTGAGATTAACATAGGTAGACTTTTCCTGACCCTGATCCCTGACTTAACTTAGTTTAATACGTTTTTGTATACGACATTTTTTGTTTTTCCTTCTTTGGTCAAAACATGTAGGTTTTGTGGACTCGATACTCGTGAGCACGCCACATACAGTTGCCCATGGGAGAAACAGTTTTTTTCTAAATGAACACCAGCTACTTTGAGTGTCTGTCCTTGAGCTTTGTTTATCGTCATAGCGAATGCTGCTTTCAGGGGAAATTGTACTCTTTTGAATTGGAATGGCAAATCGGTAGGGATTATTGGAATACGGGGAATTAACACTTCTTCTCCCTTTGCTGTTCCTGTCATAATTATTGCTCTCAGAATATTGCGTCCCAGGTGTGTAATTTGTAGACGTGTGCCATTACACATTCTTGGTGCGTCAAGATTTCGCATCAACAGGACCGGGACACCTACTTTTAGCCTCAACTTATGGGAAGGCACCCCCGATAATTCTAAGGAGTTAAGAAATTCTACAGGGAACGATGTCACTTGCTCAGTGTCCATGACATTGTCTACGGACAGATACTCAACAAAATCACCTTCCACATCTGACATGATTTGTTCGTTGATCTGCCCCACTACTTCGTTTGTCGGTGCTAAAATTGCCCTTTCGCACAGCCATTGTCTGTTCTTCATATTGGTTGCAAGATCGGGATAGACGTTGTTCTTTAAGTCATCCATGTTACAGACAACATTACAAAATTCACGATTCAATGTAATCATTCCGTCACTATTTGTTTCCATACGGTCTTCTCCGATTTTCAGAAGAGCATCCGCATATTGCACCAATTGTGTATCACTGTGCAGTTGTACTCGCATATTTGTAGTCAGACAAAAAATTTTTACATGCACCCATAATGGAGACGCTTTTAAACATGCATTTATTTCATCTGCCGGCGTGCCTCTAGTAATTACCGGCAGAGTCTGTCTAAAATCGCCAGCTAAAAGTACCACCATACCACCCATGATACTTTGGTTACTCTTAATATCTTTTATGGTCCGATCTAGTGCTTCTATCGCTCTTTTGTGGGACATGGTACATTCATCCCAAACCAACAGCTTACATTGCTGTAACATTCGTCCACGGTCACTATTTTTAGTAATGTTACAAACTGGCATTTCCTCATGAGCTAAGTTCAATGGCAGTTTAAGTACTGAATGTGCCGTTCGGCCACCATTAAGTAACGTAGCTGCTATTCCAGAAGAAGCTACAGCAACAGCAACTCCTTTATCTTTACGAATTTGGGCTAAAAGTAAATTTAAAAGAAATGTTTTACCCGTGCCTCCTGGCGCATCCAAAAAGAATAAACCACCTTCACCACTTTCGATTTTTTGCACAACATTCTCAAAAACTAATCTTTGTTCTGGGTTTAGACGCGGAACAGACTCAGTTATTTGTTGTTGTAAAGAAGCAGCATCGTAACTCAATTCTCTTATTATATCACTGCAAACTTCCCCAGTTCTTTGCGGCCTGCTCAACCCAAAATCTGACAAATCTTTCCCAGTTATAGTTATGACTTGGTCTTCTATCTTTGTTAGGGCTTCATTAAAAATGAAATCATTGTATGTAACGTTTGGATTATGATGTTGTACTCTGTGTAAAATATCGTCGGCCATTTGAATTTTGTACCTTTCCCACAGTTGTTGAGGGTTTGAAAGCCCACATGTCGCTATTAGTATAGCAAAAAGCATTCTCACCTTGGCCGCTGATCTACATTGTGCAGCCTCTTCCAGTGTTATATTCCAATGATTGTCATCCTCCAATAATCCTCTTGCCTCACATGCCTCTCGAAATGTTGAAAATTCTTGATTGTTGTATTTTTTGAGATCATTGAAAGAGGTTGGCCCACGCACATGGTGTAGAAGCATCCTTAAACAAAAACATTCCATGTTAGTAACATGGACTGTGTAAACCCGTCCTAAGGCATCTCCAGATTTGACACCAGGCCAGTTCTGAACCGAAGTTCCTTGAATTCGGCGTTTCCAAGTTTTTCTGGTTGCGTCCCATGTGTAATATCTCGGTACCTCAGCATACATAAGGGTTCTTGCAAACTCATCTCTTATGCAAAGTTCAAAAAAAGCTGTAAGGGTGGTTTTTGGTCGAGTAGATAGTCGCTCGTGGAAATTATCTTCTGTAAAATAAACTCGTTCACCGTTCTCTAAGTGTACACTTAGATGTGTAACGGTGGGGTGCCTTTCGTGCAACGGGAACCCTAATAACCGCCACACGGCTTCGTTGCTGCTAACATAACGACCAGATTGATATGTATGTACTTCATTTACGCGATTTGCAAGCTCTGTGCTCCTAAAATTGAAAATAGCTTGGTCACTGCCTTTGTTAATATATTTGCAGATATATTTGATAGCGCGCACTGAACTGCAAGCCTCAACATTTATATGGGCGTTAAATATTTTTAATAGAATAGCGGAATAAGGGACCACCCAACTATTATCAATAGTGACGTAACTCCCATTTCGTAGTTTCACAGATGCCGTTCGACCTCCGTCTGCTGGTGCTCTTCTACGATAGAGTGGGTATCCGTTTTCACTGTGGACAGTGTCTTTGTGTAATTTGCGAGGAAATTTCTTTGTGCATTTTCCATCTTTCATGCAAGGGCACTGAGGATTTTCAGGTCCACATGGACCATGAATCATGTTTTTAACTATAATATCATGAAGTGTCTTGTCAGTGCTTGGATCGGGTATTTCTGCGCTGATAATATTATCAATTTGATCGGGTCTCAACTTGTCTTTTAACCACAATAATATGTGGACATGTGGTAGGCCACGCTTCTGCCACTCTATGGAATACATAAAGCAGATCACTTCTCCAAATATTCTGCCTTTGGAAATAACAGACATAAGTTTTTTAACTTTCAACCTAAAAACTCTTGCGACTACATCATGCCTATCAATCGCGCTTTGACCCGGCATTAATTCATTTACTATTTCCGGCCATGCTGGGTTGCAAGTAAACGTAACGAATAAGTCAGGGCGACCATATGTACGTACATAAGCAAACGCATCCTGAGTATATTCGTGTAAGTACCTCGGACTATTTACAAATGAAGACGGTAAAATTATCATTCTACCAATATCATTTGGATTTAGATTAGCGTCATTCGCTACTGCGTCTTGAAGGTGGATATAATTTTCTGCTCTTAATTTAGTTTGATTTAATGTTATGTATCGTAATCGTTCACTTTCTACCTTAACGTACATATCAACATAAAACTGATTGGCCAGTTGCCTGCATCGTGATATAATATTAAAATCATTTTCTCTAATCATGATATGAAAGGCATAAAAGTCCATACATGATACCTTTTTGTTAGGCAAGGGCAGGCCAGTTACAGGATCGACTTGTGGAATTTGAAAGTGATACCCTTCTTGCCCTTTGCTAAATATTAGCGGATATTGTAACGCATCGTAAAATTTATGTGTATCCGGCACCCTAGTTAGTGTGTTATCACGGGCATGTAAAACTATATCACGGGAAGCAAACTGTTCACCACAAACCATGGCTGCGACTTCATTTATTAAAGGTGCATTATATCGTCTTTCGTGTTCCCCACTTGGTGTACGATCTGGGTGAATCACCAACTTATAATCATCTCCCGGCATTCTTTCTAAGGCTGTTGTGAAAGTGTTTATTAGGCGGTTATGTTCATGCAACATTCTCTGAATCTTTAAGACAATATCCTTTTCTACTAATTGAATGTTTTGACACCTGCGGTCAACCTCGTCGTTTTCATTTCCCATAAAATAAATCTGTAAAAATTTTGGTTGCTCATTATTTGTAGGAAGCAAAGAACCAATCCTATGATAGATTTGACCTTGGATTGTAAAAGTAGATGAAAACCCAGGCATAACCACCTCATTTTCTACACCAAATGACGTCATTTGAAAGCATGAATTATATTTCCTTATTTTGATTAAAAAACGCCGCGATTCGTTGTTATCACCTAAAAGTAAAGACTTCAATGGTTCCTCTGGTTCTCCAAGTATTGGAATTGAAACCTTGCCACCAGAACAACACATACCCGGAGTTTCTTCTTTCCACTTGAGTGCTTCACAATGTATACATTTTTTATCCATTCCACCTATGAGAAGTAATCGATGGTTATTATACTCAATCGATGGGTCATAATCAAAAGCAGCATTGTGGAATGCTCCCCATGTATACATTGTAAACGCATTTCTCCTTTCTGACTGCCGTTCAGCATTTAACACACGTCGTCTTTGGGATTCTTCTGGCATCTCTGCAGCTATCAATGATGCGTGTCGCTCAGCATCTAAAATCTGCCGGGCCTGAGTCTGTTCATAGGTCTCGGCAGCTCTTTGCGTTGCGTGTCGCTCAGCATCTATAATCTGCCGGGCCTGAGTCTGTTCATAGGTTTCGGCAGCTCTTTGCGTTGCGTGTCGCTCAGCATCTAAAATCTGCCGGGCCTGAGTCTGTTCATAGGTCTCGGCAGCTCTTTGCGTTGCGTGTCGCTCAGCATCTAAAATCTGCCGGGCCTGAGTTTGTTCATAGGTCTCGGCAGCTCTTTGCGTTGCGTGTCGCTCAGCATCTAAAATCTGCCGGGCCTGAGTTTGTTCATAGGTCTCGGCAGCTCTTTGCGTTGCGTGTCGCTCAGCATCTAAAATCTGCCGGGCCTGAGTCTGCTCCTCAGATTCTTGGGATCTAGCTACTTGCGCAGTTCGAGCTCTTTTAGAGCTACGCGCTAAATTAGATTTACGCTTGCGAGGCATATTACTTAACCAGTTACCTACCTAAAGTAATAAAAACAGGTAAGTACTTATGCAAAAAAAAATTCTTTAGCTGACAAAAAAATTTAGTTAAAGGTACTGAGTACGAAACTATACTTAAGGTAGGTACTTATACACATGAAATAAAACAAAAACAAAACGAATTGCTAAACTAAAACTAAATGTTAAAAAAAATATACTATCCACATGGAATAAAAACAAAATGAATCGATAAAATTATATGCGAAACTACTGGAACTATTTTATTCACAAAACAACATTACTTACCTATTAATACTCAATAAAAACTATGCTGACCTTCTTAGGTACCGTAACTACTTACTAAATGTGAAAAAACTTAAAAAAACCTGCCTACTAATCTAAATTGAATTAAAGTTGAATTAAAGTATTTATTTTACCTATTAACTATAATTCTACCTACTACTAACTTATGCTAAACTAATAATAACAACCAAAACAACTAAGTAAATAACACAAAATGCTTATCCAAGAAACCCTAAACACCAATGAAAACGTAAAGAAAGCGAATACGTTGCAGCTCAAAATTGTAGATATCGCATGCGTCCGCCAACGACGTCTGCCCTCACGTGTCTGCCCGTTCGGGTAAGCATACTTTGTGATCTACACTCCTCCCACCGAGCCATCCGCGTCCCCCGCACGTCTTTGCCGCCGCGCCCGCCAGCCCCGCCACACCACACCATGCATCGTCACACTCACACATTCATAGTGTATAGGCCGATGGGCCTGATGGACATGTCAGGCAGAAAGTATTCTAAAAGCTGGCTAGGAGTATTTGAATTATGCGATACATAACTGCACCCCGCGTTTTCACCCGCATAATTCCGGGATCGGGATAAAAAGTAAAGATGTCCTTTCCCAAGGTTCCATCTATCTCTATACCAAAATTCATCAAAATCGGTTCAGCGGTTTAGGCGTGAAAACGAAACAGACAGACTGTCTATGTCTTTCCCCAAGGTTCCATCTATCTCTATACCAAAATTCATTTAGTAGGCATATACGATACATAACTGCACCCTGCGTTATCTATCACTCGCATAATTACGGGATCGGGATCGGGATAAAAGGTTGCCTTTGTCCTTTTCCAAGGTTCCATCTATCTCTATACCAAAATTCATTTAGTAGGGATATACGATACACAACTGCACTCTGCGTTTCCACCCGTATAATTCCGGGATCGGGATCGGGATCTGGATAAAAAGTACCCTATGTCCTTTCCCAAGGTTCCATCTATCTCTATACCAAAATTCATCAAAATCGGTTCAGCGGTTTAGGCGTGAAAAGGTAACAGACAGACAGACAGACAGACAGAGTTACTTTCGCATTTATAATATAATTCTACCTACTACTAACTTATGCTAAACTAATAATAACAACCAAAACAACTAAGTAAATAACACAAAATGCTTATCCAAGAAACCCTAAACACCAATGAAAACGTAAAGAAAGCGAATACGTTGCAGCTCAAAATTGTAGATATCGCATGCGTCCGCCAACGACGTCTGCCCTCACGTGTCTGCCCGTTCGGGTAAGCATACTTTGTGATCTACACTCCTCCCACCGAGCCATCCGCGTCCCCCGCACGTCTTTGCCGCCGCGCCCGCCAGCCCCGCCACACCACACCATGCATCGTCACACTCACACATTCATAGTGTATAGGCCGATGGGCCTGATGGACATGTCAGGCAGAAAGTATTCTAAAAGCTGGCTAGGAGTATTTGAATTATGCGATACATAACTGCACCCCGCGTTTTCACCCGCATAATTCCGGGATCGGGATAAAAAGTAAAGATGTCCTTTCCCAAGGTTCCATCTATCTCTATACCAAAATTCATCAAAATCGGTTCAGCGGTTTAGGAGTGAAAACGAAACAGACAGACTGTCTATGTCTTTCCCCAAGGTTCCATCTATCTCTATACCAAAATTCATTTAGTAGGCATATACGATACATAACTGCACCCTGCGTTATCTATCACTCGCATAATTACGGGATCGGGATCGGGATAAAAGGTTGCCTTTGTCCTTTTCCAAGGTTCCATCTATCTCTATACCAAAATTCATTTAGTAGGGATATACGATACACAACTGCACTCTGCGTTTCCACCCGTATAATTCCGGGATCGGGATCGGGATCTGGATAAAAAGTACCCTATGTCCTTTCCCAAGGTTCCATCTATCTCTATACCAAAATTCATCAAAATCGGTTCAGCGGTTTAGGCGTGAAAAGGTAACAGACAGACAGACAGACAGACAGAGTTACTTTCGCATTTATAATATTAGTAGGGATGGTCTTGTTACTTGTTATTGGGTACGAATGAAGCAACGTGTGCAACTATAAATTGAAAGTTTGGTTTTATTATTTAGATTTGAAGAAATTTATTGTGAACTTCAATGATTTGTTCAATATAAGTTTCAGGAATTTAATAAACGATCTCCTGAAAATAGAGAATAAAAATAATTAAACTTTAGGTAGTCAAGTTTTGCGTGCTTAGCAATTAAACAGTAAATCTGATTGAACATTTTAAGCTAATAATTGTGTCAAAATAGTAATGACTTCATAAAAAAAAATTATATGATTAAAACAATAACCTTTTATAGACGATTTTAAGAAAACTCAATTTTTTAAAATGATGCGAAGATAAAATTAAATGTCACATTTTTAGCACTATTCCACACAGAGATGTGTGATTTTTTTTTTTTTTTTTTTAAGATTTTTTTTGTTATAGCAGTTGATGAATTTTATTGATGCAAGTTCGTTATCGATACTTTAATTATACTTAAAAATTGCAATAACTCTAATTAAACGATTGTTTCATAAGCTAATTAATTTCAGTTTTTTAATTAATAGAAAAGGCCAACGGCAATAACTACGCTTAATTCTAAATAATCGGTATATAATTTTAAAAATGCCGGTATTGAACAAAATACACAGCTGATTTTGCTCCTTCGTCCCAAAATACATCACAGCTCAATACGAATTGCAACACTCATACCATGACCTTAAGGGCCTTATTATACAGAGCCACTCGAGTGGCGAACGCGCGCGTTAGCTTCTAACGCGCACGTTGCGGACCATTATATCCTATGGAGCTGATTATACAGAACCCGCGAGGTTGCGGGTTCGAGTCCCGTGTTTGGCATGGGTGTTTGTAAATGTATGTTGGTTTGTTAAATGACGAAATGTTTCGGCGCATTATAGCCCTCGTGATGCTGACGGCGCCAGATAATCTGAATACAACCAACCAACCAACCTATTATACAGAACCACAGCAGTGGCTAGTGGTCGCGTCTGTGGTTAGTGGCGAACGCGCGCGTTAGCTTCTAACGCGCACGTTGCGGACCATTGTATCCTATGGAGCTTATTATACAGAACCACAGCAGTGGCTAGTGGTCGCGTCTGTGGTATGAGCTGTCCACTGCAGTCGCCTACCCTCGCTACTTTTGGCGTGCGTGCGCGACTGTGGTAGAGAACTATTGTTTGTTTTGAAGCTTATTAAATTTGTTTATAGACTTGCCTTGACCCAGTTATCTAGTCAGACCCTGATTATCGACTAAGCCCACAAGACCTGACCCTTGGGCCCAATATTTTAGGGGGCCCCGAAATTAGCTGTAAACCTGTAACTTTTGTTTCACAAAAGTTATGTGAATATCTTTTATTATCTGTATAAAAGAATTTTTACATAAAAATAATTTTGTATGAATCTTGAAGTGTGTTTAGTATCCCAGAGTGTATTTAATCAAATAAATTAAACCCTCATTTAAAATCTTAAATAATATAACCCATAAAAATAGAGTTCTTAAAAAATCGGATATGCATTGTCAAATTTTGTATTCATTAACACAGCGTCGATATCAAAAACATTTGTATCAGCAAAATGAGTGGCAAACTAAGTTTCAATTTTTTTTTTTTATTAAAAAAGGACGTGAATTTGTGCTCTCACATAGAAATATAATTTATTTATACTGCTTAAAGTAATTTTATTATTTATTTATTAAAAAAAAATTTGACAACAAGAAAGAGTTTCAACAATGAACGGTTC
Organism: Linyphia triangularis; assembly: GCA_963978545.1. Lineage (NCBI taxonomy): Eukaryota > Metazoa > Arthropoda > Arachnida > Araneae > Linyphiidae > Linyphia > Linyphia triangularis. The sequence goes on from OZ021732.1 coordinate 70,962,398, forward strand.
AATGTTATTTTAATGCGATTGGATGACGCCAAGTTGGTTAATTAGTATTCCGTAAAAGCGACCTTTGAGTGACAGTAACAACTTCAAAATTTGATAGAATGCATTGTCATCGACATCGAACCTATCTGCCAAGTTTAAACCTGATTGGATGATGGTAAGGGGGTTGATTAGACAGCCGCAAATTCCGCTTTCATTGACAAACAAACTAACACACAAAGTCGAAGTTAATATAAAGAATTTAAAAACAAGACTTCTTGAAAGATAGAGAAAAAAAATTTAAAGAAAGTCTTTACGAATTTATTGTGAGATCAGCTTTTCGAACTCTTCGAATATTCACTCTGAAATTGTGAATAATGCTGCAGATATTGTTGTCATGGATATTACTATACATTGTGATAGTGAAATGCAATGCTATATATAACAAAGTTTTTCCTCTTTTGATCTACAAATTTGATTGTTTGAAATTTGTTTCTTTATTTGTGATAAAAAAAATTTAGAATACAATATTAACCTTACTTTATCAACTTTTTCTATTTTTAATATTACTTCATTTGACTTTTTGTCAAGCAAATTTCCAACAAATCTCGCTTTTGAAAAAAAGGCTCCTGAAAGTGTCCCGGCCTTGGGTCCCAACTTGTCATGGTCAGGCCCTGTGTCAAGTGTTCCTTGAACATTGATTATTTTAATATCTATAGTTCAAACGATTGTTCAGATGAACAATCGAGTGAAAAATCGATAGTATCGAAAAAGGGCAAACTATCGATTGTTTCATGCTAAATAAGACAATCGATTGTCGAAATTTAGTAAGAAACAATTGTATGCGACGATTATTTTTCTCTTGGCAATATTATTGAGCTGTATAGCTGTTCAGGATATAAATTGAAATGTTGCATTACGTTGTAGAAAAAAGCTTTTATAGAGGCTATATTGTTTTTATATAATATTGCATGTATTTGCATTTGCATATTGCACATTTGTATAACATGATGTATTGCAAATAGGTAATACCTGGATGTATTGCAAATAGGTTTTGCACATGTGCATTGCATATAAGTATTGCACATATGCAGGACCGACGCTAGTGAGGTGGGAGGAGGGAAGAGTCTTTAAGTTTTAGAAAGTTGAAGAGTCGAAATTTCCGAAATTTTATTGCATTCTTTTTTATTCCGATTCAGAAGGAAACCGAATTGAATGAAAAAACTAAAAATGGGGCATAAAAAAATGTGTAGAACAACTGTATTGAAAATATTGGAAGGCTGTTCAAACTGGGTTTGACGAATCGGAAATTCTATACTAGAAGTCTGCAGTTCATCAATGTAGGGGGAGAGAAAGAGTCTTCACCTACACTTTCCCTCTACCTACTTTGATGGCCTGCGAACATAATTATAACCATAGATAACTTCGAGATAATTGAAATCGTAAAATAGTATTAAAAAATCATGTTTGTAAGCAAGTCGGTGACAGCTACTAAATGAAATTAAATATAAAAATGCATGGCACATTGATAGCATATTTTTGTTTGAAGGAAAAGGAAAATCATTCGGTACCACATATTTTTATTTTGTGGGATCAACTTCTGCTTGAGTCAGAAATATATCATTGTGACTTTTTGTTTTAATATGGAATGATGAGTTTTTAAAACAGGCGAATTATCAAGTATAATTTTTCCCGTTGGTGCGTCACACATACCACGTTTTCGAGTAATCATGTTCCATTTTTACTAAACGTGCAAATGACTAACTGAAGTTTAGTTTCGTAATAAAAAACACATTTATTTTTGTTTAGTACTATTTGACGAAAAATGCAACAAGTTGAGGAAAAAATGTTTTACATTTCATATTGACAAAATAAAAGGGGAATGTAATGCGAAAATAAAAAGATAATTAAAATAATATAAGGCATAATAAGCAATTTGCAGGGAAAGGAAGGGGGAGGGGAAAAACCGTATTCATAGGCGTCGCCAAGGAGGTACAAAAGAGTGCACCCCCCCCCCCCTGGTTTTCGAAATTTTAAAATGATGTGGAGAAAAGTGGTACGATTAATTGAAAATAAAAGTATGCTATAGGTTTTAAAATATTCAACGAAACAGAAATTTAATACAAAACGATTAATTAAAATTTCATTCAGACATCCAACTAAAAAATCAAAGTTAAAGCAAAAAACTAGGGGTGTGGCACATCGTACAACTTTCAATTACACTATATTACTGATATGGATTTGTGTCATTTACCATTTCTATATTTTTATCATTTATTGAGAAAATATGGCCAGTTTGGTGATATTTTTTTTTGTTGCGATAATTCTTATACGCATCTTTAAGAAAAAAAGAAGAAAAAAAAAAACATTCTGGCGATATTTATTTCTATAATTCTTATGTTATCCTTTCTTATAAGTGAAAGTGCGCAAAGGAGAAACAACGATCGTCGATGAGCTATGCTCAAGGAAAGAGAATTTTATGTTGAAGGTATTCGTTTTTCAACTTTTTACGCCATTAAAGCATTTTTAATGAAATTTTGGATGTGGAAAGGTTTAGAACACATTAAGAGGCATTACCTCTGAGATTTTGAACAAAATCGTTAGACCGTCTCTTTAGCAATCATTGAAAAACATGATTTTTTTCAATGGCAGCTACCTTATGCGCATGCACGATTTTGTCGAAAACCTTTATGGTAGGTCCTTGGACCATCACCAACCCTCACACCAAATTTGAACACCGTAAGCCAATTTGTCGAGAGTTTATGCTGACCACGTACTCACAGACAGAAAATTTTTCAAGATCACTTTTTTGAGATCAGGATGTTCCAAAACGTGGAGAAATACGGGAAAAAAAAATCAATTTTTTTTTTTTAGCGAACACTACACTTTTATTACCCTATGTATTACATATGGGTAATTGAAAGTAAAAAATAAAAAAATAACCATCTTGCATTCTCTTTAGAGGTCATTAACAATCCCGTGAAAATAATTCAGCCGGCACTCATGGCAGCGTGTCGCTAATGCATATATGTTGTGCAGCTCCAATAAGTGCTTCTACTACATAAATAGTGTGGTGTGGTGATCAATTTCCATAAATTCTCTACAAAATGGATACATTTCGTTTAATTTCAAATCAGTGTATATTAATTATATAAGTTTGACATAAGACTGTCGTAAGTTTTTTTAATTAATTTACTCAACTGCTAAGTACACCAATACTCTTAGAAAAAAATAACTGACAATATTAACTTATTATTCCAACTAATGGACAACTTTGATGCGTTACAGTTACAGAAAGTAATGTGCTTGTAGTAAGTCAAGTAACATCTAAAAAATTATAACATACAAATTAAAATCATTTACACAGAAAAAACTTGTTGTCGCCTTCTCTTAAATCGTCTTGCAGAGTATGAAATAAACCGTTTGAGGGACTTCTTGATAAGAAAGGACGCACTCTTAAAGTTCTATTCTTTCTTCGTTTCTTAATAAGATAAGCATGCGCAATTCATCATCCTCCCTTGACGAAAACATTTTGAATACAGAAAGGGGAACGAAATCATAACAAACACGGACGCTAGGCCTGGCCACTTGCAAACGCGTGGATGCGCCACTGCAGTCGCTAGCTCGGGCGTCTAACGCGAACGCGCGCGTTAGCCACTCGAGTGGCTCTGTATAATAAGGCCCTAAGCTTTCATATTTTTTTTATTTGAAATATTATCATAATCATATAAGCAACTCGCGATAAATCGAAGTTCAAAGGACTGGCCAAATTCTTCGAATTATCCGAAGTTCGAGTTATCGAAAGTCACTCGGAAGTTATTTTCTATTCAAGGGCATATTTCCTCAAACATTGTTTGCTAGTTCATGCGGAATCCGAAAGACAATATTGCGTCTTGCTTTAAACTTTTTTAGCCATCCTGCACTTGCTATGAATCTTTCAACTTTTAGTAAACGAGTTAAGTCCTTCGCCTTTTCTTTTAACATCATCCCACTAAGAGACATACACACGATGGATCGAGTTTCGATGCATGTCTACTCGTCTTTGTTTTTCAAAATGGCTGGAAGAGTATTCGGAAGAATTCTGTACTTTATAGCGACGTCTTTCTTCTAACATCGCAGATTCTGTTCAGTTTCATTGATCAGTTTAACTTTTTGAGTTAGACTAAGCGTATTCAACTTACGTTTTAACAATATTCAAAGCCAACGACACCATTGACTCACACTTTAAATATGGAATGGAATGTAAAGGCCCGTTTACTTTCTATACGCGTCAATGCAAACGGGTTTTCCTGGTAACATGTTAAACTGTAAAACACGATGTAAAGAAGAAGGAAAAAAAATGTATTGGTATTACGTGTGCTTTTATATATATATATATATATATATATATATATATATATATATATATATATATATATATATTTTTATGTTATGATAATAAAGTTTTAACAAAAATTTCGACTTAAAAGATGTATACTTCGAGATATGGAGATAACTTAGTGTTGAAAAACATTAAATTGTCTTGGGACCTAATGAAAACTTCAAGATAAACGAATATTCGACTTATGAGACTTCGAGCTATCGCAAGTTGATTGTAATGTTTTATAATCATTGCCTAATTTCTCATGTTTGTATGTTTTCCAATTTTTAACTACAAATACAAATATTTACAATCTTCTGTAAGGAATTCAATATACTTACAGCTGAATATACCAAACGATTATTGATTAAAGCATTCTCATATAGATTATATTAAATTCCACATGAGAATGTTTTTTAATATTTGAAAAATGTCTTATAGTTGGCGTTACAACTTCCTATATATGTTTTTCAACCTTTTGTAAAAAATTAAATTATATTGTGTATCCTGTTATTGATTTGACCTATTTTACTTATCTAATAAGTCTTCTAACATGAACTGAAATACGTATGAAATCTAGAGAAAAATTAAACGTTAAAGAATATATTGTTTGGCTAGACGTTATTTGGCCCGAAAAACCAATAAGAAAGAGTTACAATACCGATTACAATACCAATTACAATCAAAACTAAAAAAAAAAAAAGCAATGGCTCACTTTTGATGGAAATCTTTAATGTTGAATTCTAGAACAAATAAACTCTTTTGAAAAGATCATTGACGTGTCTACTCATTTTTAAAATCGAAGATTGCTGAGTGCACATCAAATTCGATTCTAGAAACCTTTTGCCTGCTAGAATAGACCTATTAGCTATAGAATAGCCATTAGCCAAGCCCCACGGGCTTTCAGTTTTTTACTATTTATATATTGAACTACCATTCTCATTTCCTTTCGTTTTTATCTCAGGCCCTCATTTCCCAACTGACACACTCACAGCATAGCCCCTATTCAAATGCAAAAGAGCCTCCGTGAAAAGAGCCTCGAAATAGAATCTTCAATATGGGTCAGTTTCCAAGAGTGCGGCACACACATTTAAATGAAGAGGGCCTCTCTCACAATATGGCTTTTCCATTTTCTCAGCCGCATTTTCATGTGGGAAGGGGTCAAGCGTGGCTCCGGAGGCAGCGGTAGCTCAGTTATTAATCTTGGCAATTCGTGATGCTGTTTTTAAGTCAGAGCTCCTAGCGATCGTTGACTTTGGAATGTTGAGCTAAAACGCCATTCGAAACTGATTAGAACTGTGAAAGTTACCGACGAAGGCATCCTAAGAGAACTTCTTGGAATGGATCGACTGCAAACGATTATTTGTTATTAATGATGGCAGAGATTTATGCTGCCTTTCATGTTGATTGATATTTCTTGCTTACATTGTGCCTAATTTTGTTGTTTGAATCGTTATGCGGGCTGTTTAGGGTTATGCAAATTGCTCGCACAGCCATGAATATTAAGTTAACTTGAATGGATTCGTTTAACCTATTGATTATGTAATTATAAATTTTTTTATATATATAATGGAAGATGTATAATTATATATCCTCGTGAAACGGAATGTTGTTTTAACTGTATGGTAATTTAAAACCTTAGCACATAAATAATATTAAGGTACATAGCATTGATTTAGAATTATTAGCAGATTTACAGAAGGGAATCGTCATTAATTTCCTATCTTCTGTTATAACTCATCATAAGGATATCGAACAAAATCCTGTAATAAATGGATTCAAATGTAGTCATAGTCAGAAGAGTATCAATAATAAAATCTTCATTCTCAGAAAAAATGTTTTTTCATGGTTGACTAGCCTTTTAATACAATAAATTGATATTTCAGCAAGGTTATATATTTTATTAGAATTTCGTTAAGGGTAAATTTGATAAAAAAATAACAAAAATTCTTTGAAAATATACATTACCTTCAACTAGAATTGCATTGCCCCCTGGGATAATCTTCCACACTTAAAAAAAATAATATTTGTGGCTTGAGTTACTAAACTGACCACTAACACTGAATCCAAGGTAATCATTTATGGTATTGTCTGGATACTAAGATGATACAGAATACGTGGTGGTAGGTACTTAAAAAAAAATTTATTATTTGATAAGTCAGTGTAAATGGGGTTTAAGATATAGAAATTTTCGTCTGTAGAATAAACATAGCGCTAAAAAAATCTTCATTATATTGCTAACCATAAAAACGTGGATACAAAAGGATAGGTAAGGATGTGGATATAAAAGGAAGGTAGCTCCACGTTTAGTATGTTTTATCCTCCGATTAATATTTTTTATCCTTTTCCTAGTTAATACAACAAAACAATCACTTTGCAAGGAATTATTGGCAAAAATTGTAGGGGTTGCCATCTGGTGAAAGTTTTGGGAATTTGACGACCATGAGTCCTTTTTCCTTCGCAAAAATTACAAAATATATATTTTTTTAATTTAAATTTTAGCATTCAGCCCTTCAAAAGCCAAATTAAATTTCAAATACTGCTTATGTTTACAATTTTAGAGTTCTCTGAATACTGCTAGTTACTTCTTAAAGACATAAAAATACACAGATTCCCACACACTCGTATTTTTATTATTATAGATAAATGGTATACTTAACAGCTATTAATTTCAAACTTTAGTGGGATAATTTTGACTTGGCACTATTACACAATAAACCGTTTTCCAATTGAGACTATGTACTTTAAACGCCTGCATCTAAGCAGAAAAATCACAATTTTCTTCTAATCTAATAGAAGTCAAATAAGTCATCGAAGAAGATTATGCTAACTTTTTTGTGCTTTTTTCAACCAGTCTCTAGGCAGAAATGAGATTTGAAGGAACAAAAGAGGATTAATTCAAAGCAGTGAAATTTCAAATTGACAGATTTAAGGATAGTGAAATCATTGGGGATAAGACTTTTTTTTTTTTAATATGCTTTTATTAGCTTCAGATGTATGTATGTAACCGAATCTTTGAACATGATTTTGACCCCCTTCAAAACGTCGGATTAACTCGAAATTTGGCATACTTATTAAGGACCGATGACAATTCAGTAATTCAATAAGTTTGTCGCTTTATCACAAGGATTAACTCGTATTGCCCTTGCGCCGTTAAATTCCTACCAACCAACCTTCTCCGGAATCGAATCCTAGTGTGCCGTTTGAACGACAGTTATACAAAGCGTGTTTTTTTTTAGTCGCATTATCCTTGCCAGGATCTTCAGGATTAGTGATTTTTCATATTCAGAGACACGGTAGTGTTTTGTGCCAAGTAATAAGGTGTGTACTAAGGCATACACATGACTTACATTTGAGACAAGCATGTGACTATTGGCAGAAACAACTGGAGAGTTTTATACACTAACTAAAAAAAAAATTATAGTTTACAAAAAAAATAATTAATAGTTTAAAAACTAAAAAAACACGCTTTAATAGAAAACCAAACTAAAAAGTAGAAAATAATTAATAGTTTAAAAAACTAAAAAAATACGCTTTTATAGAAAAGTGAACTAAAAAGTAGAAAATAATTAATAGTTTAAAAAACTAAGAAAATACGCTTTTATAGAAAAGTGAACTAAAAAGTAGAAAATAATTTTAAATAAGTTTGAAATAAGAATAGAGGGATTAACAAGAAATATTTATTTTATCGTAAAAAAGCGTGGGGTGCTTGATGTCAATTTTTGTAAATATTTAATGACAGATATTGGTAAAAGTAGAGACATTATGAAAATATCTTAAAAAGCACTCCACGCTTTTTTACGATAAAATAAATATTTCTTGTTAATCACTCTATTCTTATTTCAAACTTATTTAAAATTATTTTCTACTTTTTAGTTCACTTTTCTATAAAAGCGTATTTTTTTAGTTTTTTATTTCACACATATTTTGGACGTTTGCATACATAGTGATTACAAATTTTAAACTCTCACAACAAAAGATACGCATCAATTATTTACTTTTACTGAAAATCTATATGGTCAAATCATGACTATGGAATATTTAATTAATGGAAGAATCAAATAATTTAATGGAAGGACAAAACATACCTTAGTTAACTTCAGGGGTGGGAATTCTGCGCCAATTGCGCCAAAAGTTGTATCCTGCGCCAACCTGCTACAAAACCACATTTAAATGCAATTCTGCGCCAATTTCGCTTTAAATCTTCCTTTAAACGTGCACGCTAAAGCGCCAAACCAGCTTGCGCACGCCAAATCTATGTGGAGACGAAATTACGGCAACCTCAAGGGCCGTTTTGCACGAATTTCCATAACATTCGATTTTTCCCCCAACATGCAATGTGTGGATTAGCACTCTGAAATCGGCATTCACGCATGCGCATTCATGTTCAAACGCGTCTTGCACGGGACAAACTGAAATCGCCGATTGCTGATATCACGTGCGTCATTGCTAGATAAAATTTAGGGCTAAGCATTTAAAAAGAATATTTCCGCTCGGACACGCGTGATGACGATGCCTTCTATTAAATTTAGGGTTGTTTTTTGTAATTTACTTGTTGGCTGTTGGTAATTAACTTTTAAACGTCCGTTTACATTTGAAATTAAGTATCATAGAAATGTAATCAAAATCCCGGAATGTTTCAGATTTAAAAAAAAAAAAAAAAGTTTATAGAACGGCATGAAGGGTAAAATCGGCGTTTTGGCGTAGAATTTGACCCGATTTGGAAGAAGAAAAAAAATTCACAGAAATTTAGAAACATTCTTATTTTAATTTTATGTATTGCTATTTTTGCTACAAGAATTGCTATTTTTATACAAATGAGTCTAATAATAATAATAATAATAATAATAATAATAATAATAATAAAACAAATAGTCAGTGGATCTGTAGAAAGCTCATTAAAATAGGTGTAGAACTTGACATATAATTATTTACATAAGTAGTTTTGACCATCTGATAGTACCTTTGATAAACGAATGTTAAAATTTTAATTAGTTCATTTTTAATTAATTTTTTTTTACCAACCGACTTCAAATAGAGGCACAGCTCGGAAATTTTCTACATAAGTAGTTTTGGCCTTTTTTAATTAGACTTTTTAAAAACAGAATGTTAAAATTTAATTAGTTTTTTTTAACTAATTTTTTAATTAAAAAAAAGTCTTTTAATTAGGCTACAGCTCAGAAATTTTCAACATAAGTAGTTTTGACCTTCAAATTGTACATTTGTGACAGACAGAATGTAAAAATTTTAAATAATTTTTTTTTATATTGTATGAACCGACTTCAAATATAGGTACAGCTCTGAAATTTTCAACATAAGTAGTTTTGGCCTATTTTTTATTAAACTTTTTAAAAACAGAATTTTAAAATTTTAATTTGTTTTTTATTTAATATTTTTACAAAGCAACTTCTACTAGATCTAGAGCTCTGAAATTTCCAATATAAGTAGTTTTGGCCTTCTAATTTTGCTTTTCATAAACATTTGTTAAAATAATTCAGAGGTGAGGGGGTTGTGTTATTGTATTAACGGGCACATTTTTTGGTTCTCGATGGGGAGGGGGTTCTGATATTAAGGGTTTACGTTGCAATTAATACTTAGCGAGTCAAGCAAACTTGTGCTTGCACTGCAATGAACCATCTAGAAAGTGAAGCGAGCCTGTCCTTGCGTAGCAATAAATTTTCAGCGAGCTTGTGCTTGCGTATCAATTAAACTTTTCAGAGAGCTAAGTGAGCTGTGTTTGTGTTACAATGAAACTTTTAACAAGCAAAGAGAGCTTGATTTTGCATAGCAAACCCGTTCGCAAAGTATCAGAAGCTAAAAAATATATATTTTTTTTTTTTTTTTTTTAACAATTTATATCTTAAATTTACAAATAAAAATAAAATTATACAAATTCAAATTTTAATTATTGTAATTGTAGTTAAATCAGCTACAATTTAATATATTTCTGCTACTAATTTTCTAATTTTGCTGCTACATTTTCTCTTATTCTGCTCCAAAAATTAAATTTTGCTGCTCCAATTTTTCGCGAATCTGCTCCAAATGTTAAATTTTGCTGCTCCAAAATTGCTCCAAACTGGGCTTTCGCACTTCCCACCCCTGTAACTTGTTTAAAAAAAAATCTGAAATTTTTTAAGTAAGAGCCCAAATACCCACCGTTGTTATCGCCCACCCAACGGCTGTGTGGTTAGAGCTCTGTCCTCGCAAGCCAAAGGTGCCGGGTTCGAATCCGGGGTTAAGAATGGATGTTTGTTGGGATTCGGAATCCACGTTAAGATGTAGGTCCCGGTTTTATTAGTCATCATTATGTATAAAATTGGTCGTTGAGAGTACAAACCAATTAACCCACAGTTGTTATCAGTTAGTCAGGTGTGCCAATGTACCATCACAAATATAAGAAGGAAAATACAAGAGTTATATACTTCTTCTATTAACACCTCTACTATAATGAATGGAAGCGCATCTATCTTTTAAATGTTTTAAATATTCCATGTATTTTCCTAATATCCATTCAGAAATAGTTTCAAAATATATTTATTTTGGACTGAACCACTAATTCATCCATCTCATCTACGATAGCATAAATATTAAATGTCTATAAATTAAATATAATTCGCCTCAAAAGTTTGCAAATAATTTTTTCTGAGAACTAGGCGTGGTTAATAATTCTGAGTATTTTCAAATTTTTAATTCCATTAGTTCTGAAATTAAAGAAAAGGTATTTAACTTAACAATTTTATCTGCTCATTTTGGCATATTTTAGTACACAAATTCTCAAAAGAAAAAACGTTAAGAGGTTAGTACAATTTTTGTCATTCACATCTCTCCGTTAACATTCTGGACAAACTGAAATAAATTGTAAGACTTTTTACTTCTTAGCTATGATTATTTGTCCCAATAAATGAGTTTATTTGAGACATTCGTTGTTTAATAGACTATAGAAATAACTAACTATATCACTATTTACTATATAAATAATTTAATGCAATATTTTATTTTAGATAAAAGAACTACGATTTTACAAAAATAGTTTTTTATTTAAAGGTACGAATGAGAGGATGATACATTAAAATCTTAAGCTGATTTAAATTTATCATTTTGTTTAAAATGTATTAAAATTATCCGTACTCAAATAGTGAAGTAGGCACAGGTTCCGGTGTAAAAGCGATTTCATTAAAAAGAGTACAAGGATGGTTAATTAATAACATTCCGGTACATTCTTATGCTAAGAATGCATCAAGGTCATCTAGCAACATATCTACTTACTTGCCTCCATTTATCATCCCATTATTCTTCAAATATTTAAAACAGGGTTGTTCTCAAATGCATAGGACAAACTTTTAAGTTGTAAAAACAAACACAATAATATAACCCATAAAAACAAAGTTATTAATATAAATCCTTTACATGCATTGCCAATTTTTATATTTATTAACAAAGCCCCATTTCTGTTGCCAGCGTGTGCTTGGTGTTGGCATTTAATTTTAAATATTAAAAACATCTCTATCGGCAGCATACGCGGTAAACTACTTTTCCAAATTTATTCCTTAAAAAAGAATGTGAAATTATGCACTCACATCCAAATATCTTTTATTTATTCGGATTAATACAATTTTAGTATTAATTAAAACAATTTTGGCAACAGGAAAGAGTTTCTTCAATGATCGGTTAAATATTATTTCAGTGCGATTGCATAACGGCAAGTAGGTTTATTAGTATTCCGTAAAAGTCACCTTTTAGTGATGATAGCCGCCAAAAGTTGATAACATTGTCATTGACATCTAACCTATCTGCCAAGTTTCAGCCCAATTTGATGACGCAAGGGGGTTACTTAGTCCTCCGTAGAGCCCGCCATCGACAAACATATACCTGCAAACATACACACAACATCGAAGTTAGTATAAAGGCTTTTTTAAACTTGAACTTTAATTATAAACAACCTGTATACAAATTTCTTTCATAATTCTGAAATTGGCATTTCAATTAATTACATACATGCTGCTTTCTAGAGCTTCCTAAATAGCTATCATTCGAAGGAATTTCACCTAGGAAAAACTTTACTCCTAAAAAGAAACAATTTTCACAACAGTTAACCATTGAAACACAATAGTTTCAACTATGGGCTTGTATAAATTTAAATGTTCATAGCCATCCTTAACGTTTTCACGCATTTTCTGGCCAACCTGACGACTGTGAGGATTAGCGCTCTGGCCTTGCATGCCAAAATCTGCTGGGTTCGAATCTTGGAGTTAGACATGGACGTTTGTTGTTTGTTGTTGTTGTTGTTCGGAATCCACGTAAAGCTGTAGGTCCCGGCCTTATTAGCCTTTATTGTACACAAAAATAGGTCGTTGAGCTTACAAACCAACCAACCACGCATCTTCTGAATAATTACCTACATATGAGAATAATCGCAATTGAGTTTTAAATTCTTTAAAACATTTTGAATCCCATAAATGCTAGCAGAAAACTACAATAGAAACCCATAGTTTCCAAATATATTTAATACTTCATTCGCATTGATATTAATCGAGGATGGTGTATTGTGGAAAGAACGTTATCAATAATCGGTATTCCCATCAACGCGAAAGAACGATAGTTAGAGGAATAGTCTTTGTTTTGTACCAGAGGATTTTAGGATCAAATGTAGTATTTTTCAATTTATATTCATTGCTATTTGTCATGCTCTGTGCACTACTTCCAACACGGAATAATAACTGCGTGGTTTGGCCTCGCATGCAAAGGTGCCGGTTTCGAATTCTGAGTTAGGCATGAATGTTCGTTGTGGTTCAGTACCCATGTTAAGCTGTAGCTGTAGTCCCTTATCTCATTAGCCGTTATTGTGCACAAAAGTAGATCGTAGAGTACAAATTAATGAACTAACATGGAATATACAGAATTTTCTACAATGATACTGAAAATAATTTTCGTCATTTTTATTAAAAGTATACAGAATTTCAACTACGAACCAGCTTAAAATAATACATCCTTTTAGGCGGTAAGTTGAGATTTATATAACGCTGTAAGTAAAACTTAAAAAAGGAATATCCAGTCATCCATAAAATGTGCAGTATAAAAAACTGACACACTTAAAATAATGCATTGTTTTATTGATTTCAACAGTACTTTGCAATGCTTATTCAATATTAAGATCATTTTTTTTTTTTTTTTTCTTTTTTTTTTTTTTTTTTTAGTGTTGAAGGAAACCAATTAGGACGATTTCTCTACTATTTGATATTCATGCAACTAAAATACAAAGTTCTATAAACATAAAAACTCTGGTTGACTACAACAATTTTAGCCAGTACCAGAAAATTCATACCAAGCATAACATTCCTATATATTTACTTGCTAAAAAGCAGTTCGCTCACATTTCAGTATCATTGGATGATACTGATGTTTACGGTTTTGATTATTTTGTTGAAAATATATGTAAAGGTATTGTCTTAACGCAATCGGTATGATGTAGCGTTTTAGAGTGTTTTCTTCATAATATAAAAACACTCTTATCATTTAGAAGAACGATTTTCAGTAAATATTTTTAAAAAGTTCGTATTTGAATGCCATGAATCTTTGTACACAAATTTAAACTAATGACGCATTGGAAACCTTGACACAGAATGACTTTGGTTTGAATTTCAATGACACGATCCTGAATTGAAAGCTTAGAAGTTGAATTAAATTTGAACAGATATATGATTTAGAAAATGAAACAAATTGGATATTTTCAACACTTCAATAAAAAATTATTGACCAATAAGCGAATGCATATGATATTAATATATATTTTATTTGTTTTGTTGTCAAATTGAAAAGTTTCTATGAAACCTCCAGCAATCCAGAATCAGATCATCCCGAAAGTGAAAAAACGCTGAAGATTAATGCATTTCAGATGACAATGCTTGTGACTGCTGAAAATTGCCTGATTTCAACGGATATTTTGCTTACTCTTTTTTTTTTTTTTTTTTTCAATTCTTGCATCATTAAAATGAAAAGTAAATTTATTTATTCTAAAATATCATAATAATTGTGCGCGTGATTTAAAATTTGAAGGATGTTAACAAAATCATCGGTAATTATGCATTCCATGTAAAACAGTATATGGGGACTAAAATTTAAAATCTATTCTAACCATGAGTGTGATATATCAAAATTTAGATAAAAATCTATAGATTCATAATTTATACGTAAATCTTAATTTTGTAGAATAAAACTAAATCAAATATATTTTGAAATAACATATTTTTTCTTTGCATATAAACATAGTTATATTTATATCTGACAACACAATTTTTTTTGACATTTAAGAAAGAATTTTCGTGATTTTTGTGTGCATTCTATGAGCTAATGTCTTCAACTTTAATACACACAAAGCTTAAACTTGTCAATTTAATTTAATAATTTATTTATATTTTTTAATAATCAACAATTTTTATGTCACACCCGTAACACAAAAGATAAAAAAAAGTTTGATTGTCTAAATGAAACAATTGAGTTACTGAAAATTGCTTTTGAATTCTCTTAGTTAGACCTATTTATAACAATGTACTATTGGCAAAATTAATTAATTTGTCATGTGTTTTCTTTTATTCTTGTTACGGGTGTGACATTACGAGCTTCTCTGTGTGACAGTTAATTCAAGTTCCACTTATGTAATCAATTTCTAAATACATCTGCAAATAAACTTCAAACAATAATACACTCTAATGAAAAAGGATGTAAATGTTTTAGATATAATACACTTTTGACATAATCTGGATCATTAATTGCAAAATTTTTAGAATATCCGTTATATGTGCAATAACTTATTGCATACCATATACAGTGACAGCACTGTATATGGTATCCTGAAAGCATAGGAAAAAGATGTATATAATCACAATGCTTCATGATAAAATGCGCCGACCAAACGGTATAGTGGTTAGCGTGCTGGCTTCTAGACCGCGAGGTTGCGGGTTCGAGTCCCGTGTTTGGCATGGGTGTTTGTAAATGTATGTTGGTTTGTTAAATGACGAAATGTTTCGGCGCATTATAGCCCTCGTGTTGCTGACGGCGCCAGATAATCTGAATACAACCAACCAACCATGATAAAATGCGTCTCTAATTTTATTACAGTGCATAATTAATTATTAAATAAAATTCTATAGCGAGAAATGGTATCTTCGCGTGCAAGAGTAACCAAATTTCGGGAGAAGTTAAAATCTGACCCATGAAAGTTAAGAAAGCATCTTGCGAAAGTATTTATGAGGCAAAAAATGAAGGGAAAACAAGAAAAAGATTGTATTACAATTAACATAAGAGAGAATGAAGGTACTAAAACTTAAAAGAATCCTCAATTAACTAATGCTCAGATGAGTATTATACTGACGAGCAGGCCGATTCAATAGGATGATCTTGCCAATTCAACCGAAGTTTTGGAAAAACAGTTTGCTAAACCAAGAAAACTTTGCCCACTAGTCATCGTTGTTAAAAAAAAAACTTGTTGCAGAGGAGTTGCTAATTGCGCCAAACATGTTTCACAGTGTGCCAGTATGTTTACAGTTGTCAGTTTTGTCAATCAAAAAATACTTTACAAAATAATTAATTTTTAATACAGTGATGAAAGTGAAAGTAACCTGGAATGAAAGATGTCATGTCTTTCAAAAACAGAATCATGGGAGAATCAGATTTGCAGCAAAAATACTATTCGTGAAGCTTGCAATGTTTTATGGAGGAGGAGTCAGATCCTTTCAAATTCTAGGAAGATCAAAAAATGCCAAGAATACAAAAATATTTTATGCAAAAGTCTTGGTTGGTTGTTTTCAGATTATCTGGCGCCGTCAGTAACACGAGGGATATAATGCGCCGAAACATTCGTCATTTGACAAGCCAACATAGATTTACAAACACCCATACCTTACATGGGATTCGAACCCGCAACCTCGCGGTCTAGAAGCTAGCACTCTAACCTCTATACCGTTTGGTACAGAAGAAGTCTTGGATGTTGACATGGACAAGTCAGAACTGATGCTCAAGTATATGAATCCAGGTGGATAATTTACTGGATATAGCTCGAGAATAATGAATCATCATGCGAAAGTATGTCTGTTGTAATGAAAGTTGAGCCTCCCTCCTTAGTCAACAATAGAGGCCGTTTCCAGTTTCGATAAACAATTTACATCATGGATGTAATATTTCTGGCTGAAGTTTAGTGGGCAAAATACAGTTTAAGTCGGTTGTACTACCTATTGCAGTTTTAGTATTGTAATATAAAGAAATGATTAAAAAACATTTTCAAAATAGAAATATGATAATTTCTTATTGGCAAATATGCCTAAATATATTTTATGTAAAAAGCAATTGCATTGATAATTTTCTTTTTCAAAAATAACTTTTAAATACAAGTCAACTGCATGTGAACGTGCACGCAGTCACACCAGTAACACAGTTTTTTAAAAAAATTCTTAGAAGATTTATCAATATAAAAATTTGAAACAACATGCAAAGTTAAAGTTTCAAACCTCATCTTCATATAAAAAAATATTGTTAATGAAAAATACCTATCAATTCACAGAGTATTGAAAGTGTAGTTAACATAGTTGATTTTTGAGGAAAAAAACTGTCACACCCGTAACAAGACATTTTTTAATTTTATAAAATGTAAGCAATATCTTGGGATTAATGAAAGTCGTCATGGTGCTTCCCATATTAGACTGCTTTCTTTTTGTTAAAAGAAAAAATATTTCCAAATTATATCTTTCTCCCCGCAGAGCCCTAAATGTGTGCAATGTGTCACACCCGTAACAATGGAATTGACCTAATATATACTTCTAATTATATTATTCAAATTGAAATTGAAAGGCTGAAAAGTCCGTGGAATGTTATTCAACATGTTAATGTAAATGGTATTTTAAATTTTAGACTTGTTATGCTTCGGTTCACTTATTTGCTTTTTTGTGCCATTTTACAAAGTTTCTTCATCATCTTAACTATATGGTAAAGATTCTGTGTTGCAATTAGCTGACCTTAATTATTCGGCATTACTATCTATGAAAAAACTTGAAACTTGAAAAAGCTATCATTAAGAATATTTTGGCAATTATTAGTAGATTTAGTTACTTCATTATCGATGATTTTGCAATACTGTTCTATCATATAAAGGTAAGGGTTTGAAACATAGTAATTATATACATAAGCAATTATATTTTAAACTATACTAGATAGATTTAGATTGCTTAGAAGAAAGAATTTTTTGGAAGTTCATCAGAGTTAGATACTATATTCTATTGCTCTAAGAAAGTTGCAACTTGATTCGGAAAGTAAAACTCGACACGGTATGGCTTGTGTAGCTGATGGGTCTGGTAATAAATCGAATTCCGTACATCCATCATAGCTAAATAACTAATGTAACTTTTTTAACATTCAAATTCAATGTATCAACAAATAATAAAAGGAACTGTTTAAAGCAGAGAATTAATTCTTAAAAATAGTAATACAGGCTGTCTATAAAAGGTTGGACACATTTTGGTGTAGAATACTTCCTAAAATAATGAAGATATAAACAAACTTATGGCATTTATACATAGAATAACTCAAATATTTTCTTTGGTCAACGTTGTCATGGAGAATTTCTTTTTCCCATATCAGTATCCTTTCTTTTGTAAATATCGTCTGCCCGTATTATTAATTTCATGTTTTTCTCATTTCTTTTGTAAGTATCGTCTGCGTGCTTTAATAATTATATGTTTTCTGTCTTGGCCACCTGAATCTCTTGATATAACACGCCACTGGAGTTTTTCCTTTGGGGATTCGTAAAGGACATCGTTTACAGGAGCAAAGTGTCGAATGTTGATAATTTAAAAACCAGGATTACAGTCGCAATAGCCTCTGTGGAGGTCGACATGCTTGCCAGTACCTGGCGCGAAATCGACTACCGTCTTGATATTCTCCGTGCGATGAACAGCGCACATGTGGAAGTCCATTGACAAGGGTCATAAAACTTTTTGAGTCTATCTAGCCATTAGTGTTATCAATTTAAATTTGTCTTCATTATTTTATGAATTATTCAACATCAAAATGTGTCCAACCTTTTATAGACACCCTGAACATTTATTTTTTATAGTTTAAAGTACGACGGGAGAAAAGGGGATCAATGCCGGTACGAGTTGACGAATCCCCTACATAGAATCCCTTCAACATAGTCCACTCTCGCAAGGTACTAAAGTAAAAACAAAAATGTCTCCGATTTTCAAACACCTAACACAATATGCAAATGTAAATAAACAGTTATCAGAGGCCGAAGTCTTAGCCTTTAAATAGGTATATCATTCACCAATTTTGGTTTTATGTAAAGTGAGAAAAAGGGATCATCACCAGAAAACACCGTCCAGAAACAGTACACAAGATGGTAAAATATAAGCACGTTTATTCAGTAAATTATTTATACAAGCTGACTCCATTCCAGTTTGCTACAAATTCATGTAAATAGTAACAACCAGGAAGATCATCCTAGAGGTGCGATGTATACCGACCTTCCCACACTTCATTCTTTAGAGGACAACAACCACGACTATTGTTAGAATGGAATTTTCGAACAAAAAAAAAGACTTCTCTGGGCGTAGTAGGTTCAACAGTTGCCGAAGAAGAGTCAAGTCGTGATGTCGATAGAAAGTTGCATGTGCCCGTTCAAATTAGCATACATTATCGCCTCAGAAGGTGAAGGGTGGACCACCGCATGAACCTCGAGACAAAACATAAGGTGCACCAAGGTGAAAGACCATCAGTTCACCTATAGAGTTTGTTACCTTCCACGACCACTCAAGAAGTTTGGTTCTTCTAAGAGGCAAGGTTCATGAGGTTATGGTCAATCATTGCTTAAGAAAATCCTATAATGGTGTACAATATAAAGCAAGAGCATTATGTGATGATCATAAGCAGTATTAAAGGACAATTTTAATTATTCGAAATTGTATTACTTTTAATTACCCATATAATAATATAGAGTAATAAAAGTATTGTTTTCTGGCCAAAAAAAATTTCAATTTAAAAAAAAAATTCTATACGTTTTGGAACATCCTGATTTCAAAAAAGTGGTCTAGAAAAAATTTGTCTGTGTGACTGTGTATACGTCGTCAGTATAACTCCCGAACGAATTGACATACGATGTTCAAATTTGGTGTACGGATTATTGGTGGCCATATGATCTACCATTTAAGTTTTCGTCAAAATTGCGCATGCGCATATGGTTGAAATCATGAAAAAATCATGTTTTTCAGCAATTACTAAAAAATAGTTCTTAAGGTGTTCTAAGCATCCCCCCCCCCCTCTCCGAAATTCCCGTAGAAATGCTATAAAAGCTTAAAAAGTTAAGACTAATGTCTATCGATTATTTGCCCTTGTGAAAAGTATTGCAGTGAAAATATGAAAGCTGCACCATTCCATTTAAAATTTGAATGCAATGACCATTATTATAGTGTAACTAAAAGTCGTGCGATGTTCCACACCCATAGTTTTATAATTTTAAGCGATGTAGCAAAGTTTTTTTAAGCGTACAGTGACGAGCTATTCGACACAAAACTCTTACTACAAAATTATCTACTTGATGTTCATGAAGTTCTGTTCTCAAGGTTATTTCAATAAACAAATAATCAATATACCTAATAATATAAATTAATAAACGAAGGAACCACAAACGTCCACAAACAAATAAAAATGGGTTGTTACCTTTTTCAGACATTCGGGTTTTTCTTAGTGACTTTCGCGCTGGAACCAACTGTCTGGATTGGACAACTCGTTTGTAGTAACTTAAGGTGAAATAAAATAATCAAAATAACTACAAACTTGCATGATTTGAGAAATAATCATTGGGGCTTCGTATCCATGTTCCGGGAAAGCCATTTCGTTACTTAAATGAAATAGTTCATTAAAAATATTAATTTTATTCAATAAGAAGATATTCTGTTAAATACAAATCGAATGTATTTACTTTAATCCCAACAAATTAAGGAATTCATGCCTCGGTAACGAAACGTGGTTTGTTAAAATGATAAACCAATTGTCTGAAACCGGAGGCAAATTGTTTTAACTGCCCATTGGGTTTTAGTTTGGAAAAACTTCCTCCTTTCTTTATAGATTGCAAAAAAAAAAAAAGCAGATAGGTTACTGTTGTACTTTTTTTTTATTACTTTCAATTTACCTATATGTATTGCATAAGGTAATAAAAGTGTAATATTTGCTAAAAAAAATGCGATTTTTTTTTTTTTTTTTTTTTTTTTTTTTTGCATTTCTCCACGTTTTGGAACATACTGATTTTAAAAAGGTGATCTAGAAAAAGTGTATGTCTGTGTGTACGTCGTCAGCATAGCTCCCGAACAAATTTACCTACGATGTTCAAATTTGGTATGAGGGTTAGTAGCGGCTATGGGACCTACCATTAAAGTTTTTGTCAAAATCGCGCATGCGCATAAGATAGCTGCCATTGAAAAAATCACGTTTTTCAGTAATTGCTAAAAAACGGCTTCAACAATTTTGTTCAAAATCGCTGTGGCAATGCCGCTGAAGGTGTTATAATTCATTCACACCTCCGAAATTCTCATAAAAATGCGATAAAAGCGTAAAAAGTTGAAAAACGAATAGTGCCTTTAACACAGAGCACTCTGCCCTTGATCATCGTCCATAAATGACTGATTTTTTGCATTTCACGTACAAGCAAGAACAATGTAATGTCTATCGAATAAAACCACCAATTTTGACATTTTAGGGAGTGTTTTTTTTGCTCATGTTTTATTGCCAAAAAATATCACTAAACTGGCCATTTTTTTTTTTTTTAAGTGAGTGAAAATAAGGAAATGGTTAATAACACCATGTTAAATTTTACGGCAATGACCAATATTATTTAGTGTAATTGAAAGTTGCGCGATGCTCCACACCCCTAGTTTTCTATGAGGTAATGTTGTGGGTTTCGTAATCAATGTCATTTAAGAATATTAGTTTATAAAAATTAATATTAGTAATTAAAAAAAGTCGTCATTGTTGGTAATTTCTTTAGCTGTTTAAGAAATTTTAGTATGAAATTATTTCATTAAGGGAAAAATTCATTGATGAGTGAGAATTAGTGTAAGAAAATCATATGTTCATACTCAAAAGTAGATTGAAAAAAAAAAAAAAAAAATTAAGATTATGCGTGCATTTCATTGAGAATCGTAGATCAGTAAATGTTTCATTAACGAATAAAATATTCGATAAAACTCTTTCATTGATTAACAAAATTTAATGATAATTCTTTCATTGATAAAAAAAATATTCGTTGTTGCGCAATATTATTTTTTTAGAAAAATCCTTGGGTATGATGTTTAGTTTAATCACCAGTTCAGAATAGTGATACAATGAATGCCTATATCATTTAACTTCTTTCATAATTTTATTGTAAAACTTAAATTCCTTATTGATTATACTCTTTATACAAGACTATTTTTATATTATTTCACATTGGCCCGTGGAAAACTTCAAATAACCACAGAAAATGCTTTTTGTGTCAGGTATTATAGGAGAAAATTTATTTTTCTAAAAACAACTATACATCTTAAGTAAAGTAAGAATTAATGTTATGTATGAAATGTTAATTAAGTGTTAATTGTTAATGAAGTGGTAATATCTCATAGAAAAGCATAAGATCATGGCTCATTTTTACACTCAGATATTTATATTCAGTGTAATGCTAAAATAATAAGATATACTTCGTAAAAAAGATCAGTCACTAACGATCTTCATATTAAAACAAATTTGGCACTTTGTAATGGGTGTCCTGTACCATACTCATCTTTCTTGCTATATAAAAATCATATTTCTTCTTCAAGATCCTAAATTCAATAAAAAAGAAAATTAAATGAGATTTTGTAAATAGATTTATACATAACTTTTAATTAGTTATTCTGAGTATCAATTGCATCAAAGATTTCCTTAACAACTGTATTCATTAATGCTAAATGTAATTAATTGACACTAAATCTGCTTTTGAATAATATTTGAAAATCCCATAGACTAGTTGAAAATTATTAACATTATTTTTTAAAACTCATCTAACTGCGTGAAAAACAGACAAAAAAATTTAACAAGGGCATTTACGACAATTACTATGTTCTAAATTATAGAGGTAAGAAGCATAACAGAATATCACACATTCTTATCAGATTTACTTTTTAAACTTGTGCAACTAACCTTTTTTTTAATCTTTTTAAGATCTTGCATATCTCTCTTATAGTAATTAAAATATTTGGCAGAGCCTACTGGAAAAACATGTTTTTCAACACAGCAATTTGTGTTGAAGATAAATGATATTATAATATATCCTTGATAAATTAATTGGTCAACTAGAAGAATTTTATCCAATGGGGATAATTAATTTAAATAAAATTCACTGAAATTGTTGTTCTTTCTTTGGATCATTTCAAGTTATGGCTTATGTAAAACCAATTACATTAACACGTTGACTGCCACGGAATTTTGGAACGATTGCGGTCTAAAGAGCCAATTTGATTTAACCTTTGACTGCTGTATGTAGTCTGACAGACCTCGAGTCTTTTTTGTGAAATACTTCCACTCACTAAAATATTTCAACTTTGACTTTTATAGTATTAATTTTTCCAATACTTTGTTTCTTAAATATTAAATTGATATCCACTAATTTCTATGGAGCAAAATGAACCACGTGTTGCCCTTGCGTAAAATTATCAAACCACCCAACTACAGCACTCGTCGACGCGTTGATTAGAGAAGAGATTGAACCAGTGGAGTGAGTTGAATACAACTCATATGGTAGTCAACGTGTTATAGTAAAAATAATGAACAATTATCTTAAAACTAATCAAATTATCATAAATTTAAAATTGAGTTGATCTCATCTTTAGTCAGAAAAGTAAATTAATTTTTGTATAAAAACAATCTATTTTAAACATTCAATGAAAATTTCAGTTGAATAAAAATAATTTTTTCTTATATGCTTTCTTAATTTAAAGTTTTTAAAATCATTAAAATGCGTTGAATCTAAAAATAAAAATTGCCAAATTAGAAATAGTTATTAATTTTTCTTTTCACGTAAACCATAAATCTAAATCTCGTTTTTAAATATATTTTATTTCGGTTAATTTTAAAGAGGGAATTTTGTTTTTTGTTTTTACATCAATATGAATTTAAAGTCAAGTATACTTTAACAAGTGATCTTTTTCAATAAAAATTATGTTCCATACTTTTAAAATTAATTATCTTTTCATGGACAATTAGATCTTTTATTATGAACCTTTTTGAAATTTACACTGATTTTATACCTCTAAACCTTTTGGGGAAGAAATTTTTCTTCAAACAAATATTTTTTTTAAATCATCCTAAGAGTATAAATAGGCCTTGCATCTTTTAATTTTAAAATAAATTAATGATTATCGTCAATTTTGCATAAAAGTTATTTTTCAACAAAAATTTCAAATTTTATCTACCATTTTTAGTTTTTAAGTTTGACTCAATAAAACACAAACTAGGCACATGATTTATAAAGATTTAAAACTTATCTTGTTCACTTAATGCTAATTTAGATAGGAAAATTATAATTGAAATAATCACTGACATCCAAGATAAAAAAAACTAATTGTGAGCAAATGTGAATTTTTACTCCCTTACTGGTTCAAAGCTTTACGTTAAAATATCAAAAATAAATATGATAATTAGTTTTCATTATTATTATTAACTATATATATATATATATATATTATTAACTATATATATATATATAATTTATTAAATAATTTATTAATTAATTATTTGTCAGAAGGAGTGGAAAAGGACTTTATTGCAAAAAATTGAGCAGATTACCTATCGTCCTATCCATAACGTGTCAATAAATAAAAGTACAACTATATGTTTTTATCCGATACCATCCCTACTGATAACGATTTTATTTCTAAAAAATAATCTTCCCCCACAAAAAATAGAATTCATTATCATTTACAACTGATATTCAGTTGCTTTCCTTAGATGTTGTTAAAACGCCATTTGAAAGGGTTATGATAAGTCATAAAACAATAAAAGGATTCCAACTGAAATAATTCATCTAATCTTCACCAAAACATCCACATATTATGAACTCAAAAATATTGACGAGCGCAAATTATCTTTAGCACCTCCTCCCGTTAAGTGCATAATCAGTGCTGTAAAACTTAACGGCTGTCTTCAACGGAAACGACTGAGTTTCAGTTGAAATATGGTAGCTTCAGATAAGATTAAGGCGGCACTTTTCTGACAATTGTGATGAATTAAGGACATGTCTGAATTATTATGCAATATTTTTCTTCTTTTTTATTTTTTTGCGAGACAGGTCCAAGGGGTAATGAGGGTAAGTTGATAAAGGAGGTACAATCCTGTAACATTGTCTTTTGGACTCTTTTTTTTTTAAAAACAGCTTAATAAGGAGAATTCTATATTTATACGAGAACTCTCTTGAACTTGAATCGGAATTTCAAGAAATGTCAGCAACAACTAAAAATAGCTTTTATATCCTTGTTATATTAAGATTTTTCGGTGTTAAGTCCGGCAAAATTAAATAATTTCTACACTTGCGAATAAACAACTTTTTTAAAGTTATGATCCACAAATCTATAAATGCTCTTCTCAAACAAAGCCATTTTATAAGTTATATAATCATTTTGTCTTCTTTACATCCTGGACTTACAAGGAAACTTATCAAGTCAAAATATGAGAGAAATGAATTATTTAGTAAATAATTTTCAAATTTTTGTCGTGTCGGGAAAAAAGTTGTATCAATTATAAAAGTTTTTTTTTTTTTTTCTTTAATAACTAACATAAC
The DNA here is from genome assembly GCA_963978545.1 of Linyphia triangularis. NCBI lineage: Eukaryota > Metazoa > Arthropoda > Arachnida > Araneae > Linyphiidae > Linyphia > Linyphia triangularis. Next base: position 70,987,564 of record OZ021732.1, read on the forward strand.
ATTTTTAATCAAGTCAAAGTCTTCAAACATCCGCATAATATGCAAACCGGCTTGATTTATACCATATGAAGACATTACGTTTATTAAAGTCACAGAATGTAAGTTAGTGAGAAAGCGACTACAGTCAAAAACTAGGAATGTCGCACAACTTTCAATGACGCAATAATACTGGTCCCTGCATTTAAATTTGATATGGTAAGGTGTAATTTAAGGTTTCGTTTTTATGTTTTATTAATTAAAAAATGACCGGTTTGGTAATATTTTTACCTATAATTATTCCATTAGCTTAAAAAAACATTGATAAATTGACGAAATTAGTGATAATTATCACAGTTAAACAAAGTACGAACAATCATTGAGGAGCCATCAAAGAAAGATAATTCGTTTAATATAAATACCTAGGTTTCAACTTTTTATGCCTGTTTCAAATTTTTACAGAAATTCTTCGGAAGGGATGTTTAGAACACCTTAAAAAGCATTTCATAACGATTTTGATCCCAATCGTTGAAGCTATTTTTTTTTTTTTTTTTTTTTTTTTTACGATTGCTGAAAAACATACATTTTTCAATGGCAGCTAACTCATGGGCTATTTTTATACAAAAACCTTGGAAATGAATCTCTTGACCACCACAAACATGTATACTAAAGTTCATCATCATTAGTCAATCCATTAGGGAGTTATGATGAGCAGACAGACACATACATTTTTACTAGACCACTTTTCTTTTTTGCTCGGGTAGTTTGAAAGCGGGTAGTTTGAAAGCGAGTAGTAACACACAAAAAAAAAAAATTAAAAAAAAATATTAAATATTAAAAAATAATAATAATAATAAATATAGCGTGATTGAAAATAATAAAATATTAAATTTTGAAAGAAAAGAAATTATTCATTTAACAATGAGACAATTATTTACTCCAAAATCAAAATGACACGGAATGGTACAAACTTCCCAAGAAATATCGAACATTGCAGGGACAATTGAATAGAATCCTAATCGAATCGAAACTTCCATCAATAAAAAATCCTAATAGAAAGGAAATTCGGAAACGGTAATATCTTGGGACAATGCTAATTGTCAGATAGAACTGTCCATCAATGTCGAGGCAAAGAGATAAAGAAGAAATAAAATATCTCCGCAAATTGAGACGACAATAGATGGAAACCGGAAGAAACTCACTCTCAGCATGAAAAGTGTGGAAGCTATCGGATTGAGATTATTGTCAAACTTTCCCAAGTGCGAGAACTTACTTTCCTTTGTTTTTTTGTAAATACGAGTGAAATAGTACCACACCTTAAAATGACTTAGGAAAATGTTCAGTAGTAGTAAATAACTGTTTTTTATCTCACTAATTACCTTCTAATCACACATTTTTATTATTTTTGAAATATCTCAAATATTTATTATATTTTAAATATTTTATATATTGACTTTTTATTTACTATAGTGATAAATATGTAGTGTTTTAAATTTATTTTATGTCATGGACTGGTTGTGAAATCTAAAAGTTCAATTTGACATCCGTAACTAAACAACAAAAGGGAGTATCTAATAAAAATAGTAGGGACTGTGTTTAATAAAGTAACCAGTTTGAAATCGCATTACTGATTTACATGAAATTCAATTACATAAAAAATATTATTTAACAAATTGTTAATAATATTGATTGCATAAAATTATGTAAATATCCTAAAGTAAAATGTCGATTCATACGATTAAATATTAAACTTTATTTACGTATTATCCTGTCAACCGTTGACGAGAAAAAAAAGTTCGCCAAACGTCCTTCGATATGCTTGTTCCGGACGTATGCCCACTTCGCCACGCAGCTGAAGCAGTCTACGGAAAGACTCTGACGCTTGCCGAAACCGAACCTCCAAGGAAATCAGGTAGTTCGAACTTTTATCTCCTAATACGCAAGTACTTTTAATTTTAAATTTCTTTTTGAAAATCTATGAAATTGCTGAAGAAATACTCAAAATCATGCAACGAAATATTCATATTTAGAAAATTTAAAGAGCTGAAATTGCAGGTTTGATACGAATTACAATATATATATATATATATATATATATATATATATAATTGGCTTAGGGCCGATGTACAATTTACCCTGGGCCTGAAGCCCAAACTCATTACATTGTTGTTGTTATTGTTTCCTTATTGGAGTTTTATAAAACATCGATACAACTGAACAATATCAACATACAACTCTTTTTATACAAGGAGGCGCATGTCCACACAATTCTTTTCTGCGCATGCCCAAACATTAAGTGGGGACGGATACCGGATCACGCTTTTGACCAATTGAAAAAAAATACCCTTGGGCTTATGTCCCAGGGTAAAATTCTACTTTAGCTAGCGAGAATCGTACACTTATATAATCAAGGAAACAATGCATCAAAAATATGATCAAATTAAATAAACGTGAAGGAAAACAACAAAAGTTTTTCCATCTGTCATAAAGAAGGGGATTTTATGAAAACTGTGTGGTAGACTTAACTGCATTCTCCTTACTTTTCTCTTCTCTTCTAACCATTACTAGAATAAATAATTTTTTAACCTTTATTTTAGCTTCTCAATGTTTTTGCTACATTTTGTCGTCCATTCAAAATAGTGTTCACGGTAAAATATTTGCTATAAAATATAAAAATGTACGTATTAAAATATTTTACTTTTAAAAAACATGTTTTACTTTACAAAATACTTTTATGACCCACATTTCGACTAAATTAAAAACTATGATCTTAAATACTAATGTATACACTGCAATAAAACATATATGCTATTTTTTTCTGTTATCGCTTAGGCACCTTTTCTAAAATCTATGTCGCGGTAATAACAATGTCTTAAATTGTATACTTTAATTTTTTCAAGGCTGAAACATTATAAAAGTAATTTTTCAATTGCGAAAAATATAAATAATTAAATATTAGTCTTTTTTTCATTAATTTAAATATTTTAAACTTGAAATATATTTACTTAAAAATAATGAGAATATTATTCCTCTACTTTTCCATTGAAAGTAATAGTTTTACATTAAAAAACGGCCTTCTTAAAAACAAAATTCAAGATTTCTCTATAAAATTTTGCGTTGCTAAATAATTCAACATCTATTTTTACGTCATATAAAACTTTATCATATATCCTTAGTAGAAAAGCATTGAATTTCTTTTAGTATAGAAAGGAATATTTAAACAGCCTAATTACATGGAACTATGATAAGTATAATAAACATTCCTTTTAATAGTTATTACTCCCTACTCCCTACTCCCAGGGAGGTCCCTGGGAAGTCATTCGTAGTCCCCGGGGATGACTGGGGACTTCCTAAGGACCTCCCTGGGAGGATGTGTGCTATTAGGGTAGACATACATAACATAAGCATATATCAATTCATAGATATATGCTTATGTATGTCTAATAACTTTGAAAAGAAATGTTTATTATACTTATAAATCAAACAAAGGCATAAACTAAAATCTAAATTGTCTTAAACTTTTATAAAAAAAATTACAGAAATCTAGATTTTTTTATTCGGCGTTTCATCTACAAAGTGGTCGGGTTATATTTTAAGTGTAGCATTTTGCTCAGTAATTTTTAAATAATACTAAAAACTGGTTCATATCGCTTAAACTATTCCCCAATTTCTCAGTCAACTCTGTCCATATGATGGCTACGTAATTAGCGCTTTGGCCTTGCATGCTAAAGGGGCCGGGTTCGAATCTAGGGTTAGACATGGGTGTTTCATTGAGGCTCGAAATCCACGCTAAGCTGCATGTCCCCACTTGATTAGCCGTAATTTTGCATAAAAAAAAGATCGTTGAGCGTGTAAACCAAACTCGTACCAACCTAAGCTACCATATATATCGAACTGTAAGCTTTGTTTTCAGAAACGTATAGACAAAATCATGATTGTGGTATATTGTATCGCATTTCAAGATAATTTTATTTAAGTAATTTTTTTAGTTTTCTTTATACGATGTGTAAAATATCACGAAAGCATTACACACAGGAAAGCGTTATTTCGCTCTGTGAATGCTATGCATAATACACACAAAATTACTATCGGTGTATCACTCTTGTCTCAATGGAACTATCAAAATATTACCAATTGCTCTGGTGGATTTTTTTAAATACGTTTCATGTGTATTATTTTTACTAATTTTCGGAAATCAGAAAACACGAAGTCTCATTGAAGGTATGCCAAATACATTTTCGTAAACAATTTTTATTTCTAAAACATAGAATTGAGTAAATGTTACCTTGATGATTTTTTTTTTTTGAGTTAAAGTTTTCAAATTAGCTGTGTGCTTCCACTTTTGAATTTTGATCTTAATGTTTCTTTATTTGAAAAGGAAGAGTGTTTTGAAATTCGAGTTTATAAATCGTATTTTTAGCAAATTCCATAGGAAAAAGCGTGGTCAATGATTAATTATTTGCTTTACAACATCATACCTCTTGATATGTTTGAAACTTTATCTCGTAAATATACGGGTTCAGAATACGGGGGACTTTTGTACGCAGCGTATATTTACGGTTTAAACAGAAGGGTTGAATAAATACCGAAAGGAAAATGTTGAGTGATACAAAAAAGTAATGGAATTGAGAAAGGATTGAAACTATTGAAAGAGAAAGAATGAGAAAACTTTTACTTAAAAAAAAATATATATATATAATACTACGATGTTTTAATAGAATCAAACCAAGAATAACGACAGTAACAAATGCAATCTAGAAAAGATATTTAAAAATAACTTCAAAATCCAAATTCACACATTTTCACAGTTTTGTTTGGTGTTTTAAGTAATGGCAAAGTTAAGTTTGTGAACTTACCAGAAATTGTTTCAATGGCCATGATTCTATATCCTTTACGTTTGATACTTTAAAATATATATAACATAAGAAAATTTCTCGCTTTTATTGTATACCGTATTAATATCCTCTCTTGTGTTTATTGAGATTTCAAAAAAAGTCTGAAAGCCAAGAAATAACCATACGAAGTAATTTTTCTAGGTATCAGTACGCATTGGAAAATGGGAAATTTAGTGAAAACAATTATTTTTGTTTGTTTAGATTAAAATACTATCGAGCTTAGTAGTTTTAAAATGGTTCTATATTCTCTATAATATTCAAAATACTTTTTAAACTATGTGCATTTTTATGAAGATGCGCGGTGTTAAAAGATTACAGCCGCAAAATTTGAACTCCAACTGTGAGGAACTAGATTTTGTCATTCTAAGACTTTTTTACATCAGGGATACTTTCAGTTAAAAAATACATATTATAATAATTTTTTATTGGAACTTAAAGTAATAAAGCAGATCTGAGGACCTACAAGTTTTTAATATATCCAAGTTATAATTAACTTTTAACTTAATTTGGAATCTCGATTTTATAAATGTGGATTACTTTAAATACTTTCAAAGCAAAATTCCATAAAAAAAAAAAACTATCCTTGTAGCGAATCGTTGTTTCATTTGCAATTAAAAATAAAATTCTAAATAAATTAGATATTGAGTTATAACTGGGGCAATTAGATCCTAATTTAATAATAAAATTTTAATTTATCAATGAAATATAATCAAATGAAAAAACTTGTTTATACAGTTAAGTTAGTTTTTTCATAATTGTTAGTGTGAAAAAATGTGCGAGTCTAATTCATAAATTGAAGGAAGAAAATTCAAAATTTTAATGTGTACTGATATTTTAAAATAAAATCGTTTTAATTATAATGTGAAAGTTAAATTTTTGATATAAAATATCCTAAAATAAAAATTGATATTCTGAAAAGCAATTTTTAAATAATATATAAGCCAAAATAAATTATTTTTTTTAAAAAATCGAGGATTTTGTAGTGAAATGTTTATCAGGAAACTGATTTGAAATTAAAATAGGGAATATCAACTTTAAATTATTGTTAATTTTTAACAAAAGAAATGAGTGACAATTTAAAATAACTTTAATTAGGTTTTATAAATCCTATTTTTCATACCAGTTAATTATTTTTCCAAAAATCTACAAGTCAATTCTTTCAGATCTACAAATGCTCAGCTAAATTTAACTATACTAATAACTCCATTTCGATCATTTTATCGTTTATCTGCTACTAGCTTAAAACTTCCAAAAATCAAATTACTTTTTCAAATAATTTAATTTAATATGCGTATTTCTATTTCGAGATTATTCCAAACTGGGTTCAACCTTCTGTCAATCAATTTCTCATGCAACCTATCTCTTATTTTTTCTTATGGATAAATGTCTGCTGAGCACATGACTTCCAAATGCTAATCGCTGATTGGTAAGCTCATATTTATACCTGTCGCTGCCAAGGGTAAAAGAGTTGCAACGATTGCGAAATCCATTCTGAATGTTTCGTTGAGACGAGATGTAATCTCTTGGGGAGTTAAAAACGGCATATCTTATCAAAAAACTATCGTATATCTTAGTGTTTTTTTATCAATTTTAGGTCTTATCCGATTGTTAAATCTTGTTGGGTTAAAAGAGGGTTCGTCTATAAAAGAAAATAATGTATATCAAGTTAGAATAAGTTCAAAGTGATACAATGTTAACTTCAATACTTTGTAAAAATATGAAGGATCTATTTTAATAGTATTTGAACTTTAATTTCTGTAACAAAAAAATTAATTTGATGTCATAAATATCTATTTTTGAAAAAATTAAATCTATCTCAATTACAATAAAAAAAATCAGTGTCCGATAACGAAAAACGTGAGTTTTGTGCAAAGTTTATCAACTGCCTTCAGTGAATAATCTTATTAATAAGTAAACGTTATACTTTTGTCTTGTTCACTTGTTAATATATTGATAGTAAGGAAACAACATATTTTTGTGATACATTTTATAAATCCATTGCTGAATTCAATTTTATAACTATAAATTGTTCATTTAAACTCTTTCATCAGTTGCATATATCTGAGCAATAATTATATACTTTTTAAGAAAAAATCCTTTTCTAACAGCTACGAAAAAGAGCAGAAAGTTTAAATGCAAAAACACCCACAATATAGAGAAAGGAGAATTTAATTTTTTCTCATGCTTGAAATTCTAAATTGTCTCAATGCAAACCTCCCTCAAACAATCTACTCAACACTTTTGACCTCCACAACTAACCGAAGATCCACTTTCTGATCCCGACTACGAAATTATGCCCCACCCCCCCTTTCCCCGTCCTTTTTTCTTCAAAACATCACACTGACAGACTCATCCCCATCCTCTAACAAGTGATAATACATCGAAAACGAGTTCTAACAAACACCTGAGATAATCACCAATCCTTTTCCCCCATGCACCAACTGTTATCTCCAATCTCTGCTGCTACCATACCCAGCACCACCTTCCCCTCCCCCAAAAGGTAGCTCGGCATATCTGAGCATAATTTCATAAATGTTGGCAGAGCAGATGAGATGCAGAGATGTGTAACATCTTTTATCACGTGCTGTAGAGATGGCAGCATAAACGCGGAAATGGCCGTGCTTTGGGATGTTGCACGTGCTCAGCATGCGACAGTATGGAAACCTGTTACTGACTTCTTTTATTTTCGTTGATTTTTTTTCTTCTTTGTCTTTATCAGGACAAGAAATCTCTTTTTTACTTAGTTTTTGTGGGGACTTAAGTAATCAGTGTTGTTGTATTTTTGTTAAGTAGGAATTGGTACCTGTTTTGTTGTGAGTTTTGCAGGGTTTTTGATTACGTATAAATCTTTTCGGGCTATCGGGTAGTTAGCTGATCTTTTTTCAATAAATATTACTTAGCCCAGAAGAAGACACAAATAAAACAAAAAAATAAATTCAAATTAATTATATAAGTAGAGAATGCAAAAAAAAAAAAAAAAAAAAAAAAAAAAAAAAATTTAAGTAGTCCTACAATATTTAATCTTTAAACTTGACTGCTAATATATTTTTTACCTCCTACGAAAGGCATACAATTTTTTCAAAAAGAGGTTTTTTGCTTCTGTATTTTTCTAACAAAGGTAAATTTGAAAATTTTTGATTTTAAACAGTTGAATGCATATCCTTGGCCAAGTTATTGTGTCAATTTTTAGACGTAATACTTTTGCTACCCAGGACATCTAGTTTATTAGCATTCTTCCATTCCTAAATTGTTTTAATTTCTCAATTTATAAGATTCCCTATTTTAAATGGTATCTTTAATCAAAAAGTAGTGATCACATTTAAGTGCGATTTATTTTATGCCAGATACAAAATGTTCTGTCTTAATTATCAGTCCGTTAAACATTGCTTTGGTGATCAAATCTTAACCAGACATTCTTGTTCTATACTTAAACATTCCAAAGCAAGCCTTAAAAAAATGCATTATTTGTATATTGTTTAAAGTTTTTTAATTTTTTTATCCTATTCTATGTAACTTTCTTGAGAAATAATACTATAACGATTGAAATAAAAAATGTGGCGTATTATGTTTTAAAATTTTTTTAGCAAAATCTTTGAAAAAGCAGATGGTAGCAAAATAAGAAAATTGCTATCAAAAACGTTAAATAGAACACTTGCACTGTCAAATCACACTTAAAGCTAAAATTAATATTGTATCGATATTAATGAACAATATTGTTTCAATATTAATAAGCTAAAATGAATTTCATATTTTTAGTTCAACTTATTAGTTATTTATTTCCGTGATAACTTTAATAATTCTTAAAATTTTGAAGTCTCACTCGAGAAAAAGAAATGAAATTTCAGATCTTGCATTCAATACACCGGTTGTGTAATTCTCGACTTGATGCTTCTGATCTCACAGCCAATCGTTTTAGCCATTTGTAATTTTTTGTTTCTAATTTTTCCGTGAAATAAAAGGAAACCCTATCCACACAACAATGAGAAAAACACAAACAGGATATGGTATGTTAAATAAGGCTTAATTAGCTTTTAAAATGCGACGAAAACCGAACAAATGAAAAGTATCACAACAGAAAAAAATGTGACAGCTAATGTTTGTGTAAAGTGTAGAGAGATCAAGTTCCACTTATCCACGAGAAATGTATTAAAATTGTATAAGAATAGTAAAAGGGTTGCTTATCTTTCATTTTTTTTACGTAGAGATTTTCAATTTTAGATTATAAAAACATTATCGGGAGAAATAATGCCTAATTATAATTTAAGAATGAATCAGGAAAAATATTTTGGGTTTCCTATGCTACATACTTATTTACTACCATTACATGGTTACTACTACAACCACTTTCGAATTCTTACCAAACCATTTCTGATCCGTAATGTTGATTACATTCTGGCAATTAATAATTTTAAATAGACCAGTACAGAGTGGTTATTTACCTTCGTATCCAAATTAACATTTATAGTGTCTTTGTAGACACTTACTCGCAACTGTGGAGTTATAAACTTGGAAATTTTGCATACACTGGGACATTTCAAATAAACAAAATAACACTTTTTACAGTTTTTTACAGTAAAGAAGTTTCGTAAAACATAGGTAATATACGAATGGGGTTACATAAATACCTCATTTTACTTTTTTTCTTACGTTTTGTTTCTGATGAGAGTTATATTTATTATATAAAGTATACGTATATTTTTAACTAAATTCATAATATACTCTAAATTATCTGTAGAGATATATGAATCTGTAAAAAAATTAATTATAATCGTCGAACTTAAATGCCAAGACAGAAATGCAGACTACAAACGCTTTAGCTCAATAAGGAAATTTCAGTTGGCAACCTAATTTGATATGATGCCGCATTCTTTCAAACCTTGGTATTGTGATCGAAGCTTAACCAGACATTAATATTCTATTGATCAACATTTCCAACAAAAAACTTACAAAATTGTTTACTTTTTTGTAGATAAAATAATTGGTTTGCTTTATTTTGTCGTATTCTATGATGAATTAAATTAAATTCTTGAGAAATCGTTCTATAAGGAATGTATGAAAAGGAGCAGAAATTTTAATTATTTTATTAGCTTTATTTTATTTTATAAGTCACTAGAAAAATGTCAGATATTTGTCATTGTTTCAAATTGATTTGCTGCCTTAAATTGTTCAGATTTAAGAGATAATAATGTAAACTAAAAAAGTAATGGCTTTGACATTATTAATTATTAGAACATAGACGATTAAGTTGAAACAATTTTAATGTCTACATATGCAAATACTTTTTTTAATTACCTCGGAAACCTCTCCTTTTATAAAATTAATAACTTTTTACAAGTATATTTTAATACTGAGAGAGATATTAACTTTTTCACTGCTAAAATCATATATATATACGCCTAAATAAACATTCTGAATGCCCTATTGGATTTTAATATTTTTTTCAGAAATTTTTAAATTCTTCCATTCACTTAAGAATACGAAGCAATCAAATAACAATTTCAGAATGTTCTTATTTTCTGATTGCGTGTTTTTTTTTTTTTTTTTTTTTTAATTACTTTGAATAATTTATTCGAATTGGGTGAATAAACCAAACAAAGCCTTTTTTCAAGTGAAAGTAGTACAAGTTAAACCAACGAATAGAATGGCTTTTTCAATAAAAGAAGCGTAAAACTAATTCACCCAATTTGCTTGTGAATATATCATTAGGACTAAATTTACGAACTCGTTTTTTTTTTTTTTTTAATAAACCTGAAAATATAAAGTTAGTGCATTATTTTTAGGTAATGAAAATTTCTGCTCACAGTAAGGCATGTCTTTCCTACAAAATTTTGCAGTGAGTGGGGTAAATCAAAAATTTCTACGAAATGCTTGTAAATTTCATAAAAAATGTATGAATATGTCTCCTTTAAATTAAGTTCATATGTTTTTATCCATAAAACATAAAGTATAGGATAACATCTGACTGAATGTATTTCCTAACCAAAGTTAGTGTCTTGTGATGTACTATTTACAAATAGTTATTCTCCGTATACGGGCACATTCTGAAACTTTTAGGACTCTTCTTTCAGACACGATGGTGAATGCGACAGATTGTCTCACCTCAGGGAAAGTAATAGTACTAATTACTTATTCCCATAAAGAAGATATTGTTTTATGAATTTTAATTCCAATATTTGCTGTAGTAGCTGAATGTATGCTCTGTTTGGGATTTCGAATATCAACAACAGTTGAAGCAAACATATCTTTGACCCTTTTCTATACCACAAATAGTGTAGTTGTATTTAAAATTATATGTTCTCGAAATATTATCCTAGTATCTAGTAACCAGTCTACCAGAAGCCGTGTTTCCGTCATGCCATTTATTATAGATAAAAAAAGCAGACATTAGAACTGTGATAAATGAGTCTATAGCAAGAAAACATGTTTCCTACCTTAATGATAAAGTTCATAATTATGTCTTTGTTTTGTGTATTTAACTAGAAATGGACTGTCTTGAGATTTCCTTCGGGTTTCTTTCCAGGTCACATTACCGTATCTTATTATCTTAGACTTAGATAGCGAACGTTTACATATTTGTATTGTTCGATTATCATTTTGTAACATTTCTTGTAAAAAACATGTTGACTAAGTAGTAGCAAGTACATTGTTATTAAGGAATAGAAAAGGATAGGATATTGATGAAAAGTGAGATAACATTTTAAGTTGGAATTAAGGTAGTAAATTAGGAATTGGCAAAATATGATAAAGGGTCAAAGTTATCGGGATTCAATTCAAATAAAATCTGGATTGTAATTGTTAATTTTATTTTGATAGTTTAAACTAAAAGTTTCATGAGAAATAATCTTAAATTAAAAAAAATGCTGAGACTCTTTTTGCCAATATTTAAATATATAAATATCATGCTTCTCTAAAAATAATTGCGGTATTTGCAATTATTTTCTATTTAAAGATGTTGGCATTTTTAATTCATTAATACTTACCGTCTACTTACAAGTTAAAATAAGTGCTGTAAAATTTTTAATTAAAAACTCTTACTTAAATTGTTACTTTTACGTAAACATACTCGTAAACATTACGTAAAACAACTCGAGCGAACTATAATAAATCCTGTTTTAGGAACACCAAAATGTTTAAAATGTTATTCTAAATTCTAAATTATTTAACATAAGTATAATGCGCTCTACCTCGCTATCTTTACTTCGAATAATCTTAAAAATTTCAAAAATTTGAAATTTATAAAAAAAATTTAATGGTGACTATCCTTCTATGCTATATTAAAATGTTTAAGATTTTTATTTGAAACTATAAAACAATTTTAATGCTGTATCAACTGGTGCGAAAATGAAACCATTCCAAATATTTTTTTGTAAAAAAAAAAAAAAAAAAAAAAAAAAAAAACTGTTTGAAAACAATTTATATCCTTAAAAAATAACTTAAAAGATTGCCTATAGTTTTTGCATTAGTCCCTCAATCGAAAAAATATATTTAACTTTTCCTCTGATCTAACTATTCAACCATGTAACTCTACATTAAAATAAAAGCAACACTTGACTCAAATAAGAACAAACTCTACTCAATCCAACCTCTTCATCATCCTTTATCAAGTTAATTTCATGATAAGGGTTTCTTCGCGATGTTTGTCCACACTGATTCCCACCGCAAACCTCGAAGCATCAAACCGATTCTATTGACATTCAACAAGAGAGTCCTAGAGAAGTGGATTGAAGTGCGTAGTGCATAACACATTTGTCCAAATTAGGGCAACTCTCTGTCTCTTTCATTTCAAATCACGTCCACATCAAGTATCCTTGTGAGGGTGAGAAACCTGATGAGTGAAGAGGCACCCCCGAAGGGGTCAAGATGGACAAGACAATCGAACTTTTCGACGAGAAGGAAGTGGTATCTCATGAGTGTAAATGCCTGTTTAATTAGGATTGAGAAATACCGCAGTGAAGTAGGTCGCTGAAACTTCAGACTTTTGTTTTTAATACTTAAGCATAATTCTGCTTAAGTGAATGTTCACTATAACTGCCGTGCTAACCACATAAGCTGTATCTGAAACTGAACTCAAATGAGAAATAATGGTTTAATGTGGTGATGGTGGTGGAACTCTTCAATATTTTTTATGCAAATACCACCACTATACTTAACCAATATGCAGCACAAATTACAGAGAACCACCTGGTACCAATAAATAAATTTGGCCAACAAATGCAGATGTGATATCTAGGTCTTGGCATGACAATAGAAGCGAATGAGACGACTAAGGAGACTACTTATTGGTCACAGTGGGTAAATGTGTATCCATCTCCAGCAGAGAGATCTACAACTTTTTTATTTATTTTTTTACAAACCCCAGAACATGATTATTTTTAGGCTCGTCATAATCATCGTTAATAAATCAGTATTTAAAACTTCTTTCAAAGCACCAAGTTATTATGTTTTAGGGATTATACTGTATTTACGTACCGTCTAAAATGTCATTTAAGGTAGGGTTACATTGGAATTAAAAGCTTCTTTCTGCGTTAGAAAATGTTGTTTTAGGAATATGTTACATTTGTTATGGCCCTAAGGATTAATAACTTGTTGTGGCCTCCTTGAAAATAACCTCAAGAACAAAATCGATGTCTCTGGTCAAAGAGCAATTGAATGGGAGGCACATATCCTATTAAAAGTTTATAAATCATATGGTTCTTCAACTATTATAAACGAAACCGGAGTTTGAAAAGCTATTGTTTATCTTTCCATTTTAAATTAATCCTTTTTCTTTGGTATTATTATTACCGTACTTCGTGACATTAAAAACTCAAATGATTGCTCGATAAAAAAGATTTAGGTTTCTTATATAAATAATTTAAAAATAATTCTGATTTTTAATAGTTTTTTTTGTGTATGTGTGTTTTATATTCCATCAAATTTGTCTAAAAGTATAATTTTAAAAGGCAAAAGATAAATGTAAGTATTGAAAAGAAAGCAAAAGCCAGTTCAGTTTATGATATTAATTAATAGGTGCAAAGGCTGCACGTAATCCAAGGTAGCAGTTCTCTTTGCTCACGAGGTTATCTCTCATGGTTCATAACATATGAGTAAGACCAAGACAAGAGCTGTTTAAGTCACTAAGGTGAAGCCTGAATAAAAACAAATTTAAAGATTTTCTAATCTAGAGTATTCCATACTGAGTGAAGCCCATGATTGTAAGAGACGGGGCAAGTTAAACAATGTATTTTTGGAAAGATTTTAGAAAATGCTGGCATTTATTTAAAAGTAACTTAATAAAAAATTTATGTGCTCTCACAAGGTTCCGCAATAAGGTAGGCAAGACAGTGTTACGCGATTTCCAACAAGCCTACTCGTTTTTTAATAGAGCCTTTGAAATGGTTAAACTCCGAATGACTAAGACTCTAAGTGCATGAATCTAATACTTTTGAATGAAAGTAGCGATAAAGTATTGAACAATGGGAGGTGTGAGTGTTATATAAAATACGCCTGGCCTTTTCCAAAACCTGAATGATTATTTTGTATAAAAATCAGCTACAGCATGTATATAAAATTTTGGCATTCATCCTTGCCTACACGGAACTAACATCGCTGGTATGATAGCCCAGCTAAACCACTATTTAAAGTAACACCACTGAGGATAAGTGCAACTACTTTATAAGCTAAGCTAACAATTAAAAATCAGATTGCAAATTAGGGTTTTACCCAGATTGCTACAACTCCGATAGATGATCCATCAAATGATATAAAAGAGTTTTTATCCTTTTAAAATGTTAATGATTTCCTATATATATATAAAACTTACATAAACCGCATTTCAAAAGTTGTTTCATGGTACTGGTTACCGCTAAATAAACAAACTTAACATTTATTCAAGTTCTTCAACCTTTGCTCCTGACTTCCAGCCTAGAAAGATTGATATTCAGATGTCCAAAAATGATGTATACGTGCTCAAATTCAAAATAAATTATACGCATATAAAAAAAACTATCCATCATCAGAACTATTCCACCATAAATTGTACAACGTGCCAATAACATTAGTATTCGTAAATGCTTTTATCCCACAAATTGACCTCTTTAAGGCCCAACATTCGTAAGTAGAGATGTGATATTTACGTTCTTTTTACTGAACAGGTGTTCTCTGCTCCCGTTCTTTTAAAATGAGCTACTCGTTAACCCGTTCTTTTGAAGAACTAGTTCTTTTTTTCCAATTGCCGAAATCACTGCCCTTGGAAAGAAGTGCTATCTTCGGTAGGTCTCTGGGATAGGTCACTAGGGTCAAGGACGAATCTTTCCCCCCACTTCACTGCTCTGTTAACGTGGCGTTTTAAAGAATGAGAGGAAAAGTTACTACATTTTTGTGTGGTTTTCCAATGACTGCGTCAGAATAACACATACAAATTAGAAGAGACTTTTTTATATTTTCGAAAATATGATTGTGACAGTCGAACTCCTTAAATTATAAGCTTTACATATAATTTTAGTTTAAATATTTGCATTTATAATGTAGGAATTTTAAATGAATGGAGTTTTTAATATCTAAAGTTTCCAAAACAATGGGACTCACAGAAAGTTCAAAACCTCAATGGACAAATACAAATAAATATTGTTGCAGTTTGGTATATAATTTATTAAAAGGAATGAATAAATGAATTAGAACTCTAAATTAGAAATTAATAGAGATATACAAAATCATAAACGATGGTGAATTTTGTATAATTTTTTTCCGACACACAAGAAATTTTTATTTTTTTACTTGCATTTACCCCAAGGGCGTAGCAAAAAAAAAATTCGGGAGAAGATATGAAATCATGTCAATAAATCATACAATCTTCTTTATCAATTCCGCATGTATTTAGTAATCAAGATAATATCTATTTTTTTGTATCCTTAGACATTAAAAAAAAACTATAATAATAAAATAAGCTGTGTGTCTGTCTGTCTGTTTATATATAGAAACCTACTTAAAATAGGAGTATAGCTTTGAAATTATCAGCATAAAAAGTTTTGGCCTTCTAATTGTACATATTTGTCAAAGAGAATGTTACAATTTTAATTAATTCTTTTTTAATTGATCTTTTTTTTTTACAAAGTGATTTCAAATAGAGATACAGCTCTGATATTTTCAACATAAGTAGTTTTTTGCCTTCTAATTGGACTTTTGAAAAACAGAATTTTAAATTTTTATTTAGTTTCTTTTTAATTAATTAATTAATTAATATTTTACAAAATGATTTCTAAAAGGGCTACAGCTCTAAAATTTTCAACATAAATAGTTTTGACCTTCTAATTGGAATTCAGAAAAACAGAATTTTAAATTTTTATTTAGTTCGTTATTAATTAATTTGTTTAATTAATTAATATATATATTACGAAATGATTTCAAATAGGACTACAGCTTTTAAATTTTCAATATAAATAGTTGTGGCCTTCTATTGGATTTTTGAAAAACAGAATTTTAAATTTTTATTCAGTTTCTTTTTAATTAATTTTTTAATTAATATATATTTTACAAAACGTTTTCAAACAGGGCTACATTTCTGAAATTTTCAACGCAAGTAGTTTTGGCTTTCTAATTGGACTGACAAAAAGAATATTAAAATTTTAATTTGTTTTTTAATAAATTTTTTCACAAAAAGTGACTTCGAATAGGCATAGAGCTCTGAAAGTTTCAACATAAGTAGTTTTGGCCTCTAATTTTGCTTTCCCCAAACACATGTTAAAATAATCTTAAAGGGGTGTTGTTTTATTGTTTTAAAGGTGAATTTTTTTTCTCTACGAGGGAGAGAGCTGCTTCCAATATTAAGGCTTTACGTAGCAATTAAATTTTAGTGAGTGAAGTGAGCATATGCTTCGCAGCAATGAATCTTTCAGCGAGAGAAGCGAGCCTATGCTTGCATAGCAATGAACCTTTCAACGAGTGAAGTAAGCCCGTGTTTATGCGTCAGTGAACTATTCAGCGAACGAAGCGAGCTCGATTTTGCGTAGCGATGAACCTTTCTACGAGTGAAGCGCCAAAAACTGTGTCCTATACACGAATGACAGATTTCCGCAACGCGAGGCCTCACAGCTAGCTGAAATATTGCACATGTTAAAATTTCGTAGCGAAGCACGGGTATTCAGCTAGTTTTAAATAAATTTAATATTTTAAACAAAATATCAATTGATTTTTGTGTTTTAATGGCAAACCTAAAAATTTCGGGAAGGGATATATCCCGTATCCCTTCCCCTGGATAAACGTTTGAATTACCCATTTGTATACATAGGGTAATGAAAGTATAGCATTCGGTCATTAAAAATCGATTTTGTTTTTGCACTTCTTCGCGTTTTGAAACATCCAGCTTTCAAAAAAGTGGTATAGAAAAAATATCTGTCTGTGGTCAGCATAACTCCCGAAAAAGTTGACCTACGATGTTCAAATTGAGTATGCGGGTATGTGGTGACCATGGGTACCATTTAGGTTTTCGTCAAAATCACGCATGCGCACAAGGTAACTGCCATTGAAAAAATCATGTTTTTCAATTATTGCTTAAAAAAACGGCTCTAACGATTTTCATCAAAATCACTGTGGAAATGCCTCTTAAGGTGTTCTAGATATACCCACCTTCGAAATTCCCATAAAAATACTTAAATGGCGTAAAAAGTTGAAAAACGAATGCCTTCAACAAAAGTTCTCTTTCCTTGAGTATACCTCATCAACGATCGTTTTTTCTTCTCCCCTCTGTTTCACTTATAATAAAGGATAATATATAAAAACTGTAAATGACACAATTCCACGTCAGTATGTAATTGAAAGTTGTGCGATGTTCCATACCCCTAGTTTTCATTTTAATGGTAAACTATGCTAAAAACAAGTATTTAATCGGCGCCATTTGAACAACGTTTCAGTTTTTTTTTTTTTGTTTTTTTTTTTATTTCTAGAAAGTTACAACTTTAAATAAGTAACTCAAAAATTTAAATTATTTTTGAGCATACACGTTTCTGAAAACAAAATTCTTATAGTATTACAACTATCTTTCTATAGAACACTTATTAAACTGAGGTAGAAAAAAAAAAAAAAAAAACTTCAAAACTAGTGAGAGATAATTTGTTACTATCACTGTCGTGTCTACTCGTTTCTGGATAGTAGAAATTACATTGGCCCGGTGGGGCGATAGAGGATGAGTAATTTGTGAAAGATTCCCACAGTGATAATGTAGTGTAGAAGAGATTAATTTGAAACAAAAATGTTAGAGATAGCCCAGTTCCTTTTACCAAAATAATATTTCACAATAGATTTACAATATATGGAACACACTAGTTTTATTACACATTATATAAAAAATACAACCTTCATTACAGTGGATTTCGAAATGTCAACGAACAACTCAGCCTGCTAAGGATTCGAACCTAGTGTTATTACTCAAATAATAGTTCGTAGTCACTGGTACATAGTTTATTGAAGACGACGTTCAGACACGTAACTACACACACAGGACATATTTCGTACATCTTGAGTAATTTAAACGTAAAATAATCGTATATTAATTAGCTTTTAGAATGAACGTAAGCTAACGACAAAACCAAAGCAAATCCGAAGTGTTCTGTTCTGTTGCCAGATTCACTAAACATAAATATAATACAAAGCGGAAGTGCGAAATGTTAAATGAGTGGCAACATACTCCCACCTTTTGTATTGCAAATAAAGCTTAATGCAATACAAAACTACAAATAAAAAAAATATGGCAAACAAATAGTTAACCACTACATAATCTATGACAACTACAAATCAAATATATGGCAAACTGCTACACATATTATGCTAACTACCAATGTACTACAATGTAAACAATTATATATGACAATATAATGAACATGATTATGAGTTAAGACAAATAGCTCCACGACAATGTTCAGTAACAATAATGAATAATGCAAATAATGGTAAACACAAATTTTAGAGTCATTAGCCCTAACTAAGAAATATTTACAGTCTACAAATCCAAACGTTGGCGTGGAACTATTCTTCGACCACTGCGAGTTTGTTTCACTGGCTGAGAAACCTCTGTCTTAGGAATGAGAGTCTTAGTCTTAGGAATGGGATGTTTAGGAATAGGAGCTGCTGAAGACTCCAAATATCCAGAATCGACGTTAGTTTCTCCATCTTTCTCATTTGCTGCTATGTCAGAGGGCAAGTCACAGATGGACATCTCGAGAGGATACAGTCTCTGCAAAGGTCTAACAAGGTAGCCATTTGCAACTCGCAGTTTGGCAACTCTCTGGATACCATCCTTGCCAGGATACAGTTCGACAACACAACCTAATGGCCAGTTCAGTCTCTTAGTGTCCTCACATCCAATGAGAACAATTTCTCCCACAGAAATTTCCTTCTGCTTTGATCTAGATTTTGGGTTGCGCACAAGTTCACCTAAATATTCCTTCTGGAATCGTTTTCGTAAATTCTCTCGCAAACTGTGTACATACCGCACTCTTTTCAATAAATGCTTGGAGTCGACAATGTCCAAGTCATGTGTTTCTGATCCTCTAATGTCTTGTATGAAATGAGCTGGAGTTATTGGTGTCATTTCATTTGGATCGTCTGAAAGGTAGGTGAGTGGTCTCCCATTGATGACACTTTCAGCTTCGCACAATAACGTGAGCATCTCTTCGTATGTCACGCAAGCTTTTCCTAAGCATTTTCGTAAAATTTGTTTGATGCTACGCACCATCCTCTCCCACCAACCACCATACCATGGCGCGGTGGGTGGGCTAAAACGCCATTTGATGTTTTCCAAGGCACATTCAGATTGTATTTCTTTCCAGTTCAATGATTGAAGGGCTCGTGCTGTTCCAGTAAAATTTGTCCCGTTGTCTGAATACATTACAGAGCATCTCCCTCTTCTTGCAAAGAATCTTCTCATTGCCTGCATGAATGCTTCAGATGACAATGATGTAACGAGCTCCAGGTGAATGGCTCTATACACGGCACATGTGAATAAAACAATCCATGCCTTGATACCTTGACGCAAGTGCAAAGGTCCAGCCAAATTTACACCAGTGACTTGGAATGCAGCAATGCGTTTCGTTCTATCTATGGGTAAAGGTGCTGTATTTGGCTGTACTGGTTTACTCGAGTGTCGCTTGCAGACTACACACTTGCTTATAACCTCTCGAACTACCCTCCGACCGCGAGGAATCCAGTAAAGCTCTCGAATATGGTTCAGAGTTGTTTGAACACCACTATGCATCATAGCTTTATGGACATGTTCTACGTACAGTCTCACTATAGGATGATCGGGTAGTACTGTTGGTCTCTGGAAATCTTCTGGATCTTCACCCAAAACCAACTTAGTTTCAACTTTCAAGACTCCAGATTCTTCAGAAAATCGTATTGACTTCGAGTATTTTTCCTTCAATTCAGGAGACTCTCTTTGCACCAGTTTTATGATGGCAAGTTTTGCGTTCTGTATTTCTTCACTTGTTAACTCGGATGCAACTCGTTTGGACTTATTCTTAACATTATTGACAAATCGTAACATCCAAGCTACCATTCGTATAACTTTACTGTATTTAGAGAAGTACAGAAGCTCTTTGCTGAAGTTTTCTTGTAAGTTGATATTCGTACTGCAGATAACACTTTTCTTTCTTTCAACTAAAGCTTCTTCAGGCATCGTAATCTCAGTATTTGGCCAGGTATTTTCTGCTTCTTTAAGCCAAGGTGGGCCCTCGCACCATCGACTATCTATCAACTCCTTCCAACTGCAAGAACGAGAAGGCAGGTCGGCCGGATTCATAGTTCCTGGTACAAATCTCCAACTGTCGACAGCTGTAAGTTTACGTATTTCTTTAACCCGGTTGCCAACGAAACTGTTCCACGGTTCTCCCTTCATTATCCAGCTTAGGACAACCATTGAATCGACCCAAAAGAAAATTCTTAGAGGCTGTTGTATTGCTTCAAGAACGGTACATGCTAATCTTGCACCCATTGCAGCTCCAAGCAACTCTAAACGTGGAATCGTTGGTCTTTTCATTGGGGCTACTCTGGCTTTGGAAGATATTAACTGGACAGAGGTGCCTGCTTCTTCTTCAGAACGTAAGTATACACAGCAAGCATATGCATCTGCGGAAGCATCGGTAAAGACGTGCAGGCTTGTGTTCTCAAGAGTTCCTTGTATCAATCGACGAGGAATTCTGCACTGTTCTATGAGATCAATATGCTTCACCCAATGTTGATATCGATGCTGAATATTCGGAGGCAATTCTTCGTCCCAGCCTATCTTGTTTCGCCAAGCTTCTTGGAGCAACAATTTTGGTAGTAATGTTGCAGGTGATGTAAATCCAATTGGGTCGTATATACTGTTGACAATAGATAGAAGCTGCCTTTTCGAAAGAACTTTGTCTGCTGATGAAGTTGTTTTACAGCCAGCACAATAAAGTTCATCTGTATGGGTATCCCATTTTAGGCCTAGTACATTCTGGTTTTCTCCATCTTGAATTCCATTATAAGCCCAACATCTTAATTCAAAGGAAGCCTTTTGCATTACTTGGATAGCTTGCGATTGCAATTGCTTCAATTCTTCGTAGGTATCTACACTCGTGACTAAGTTGTCGACATAAAATCCTTCTTTCATACGATTGATTGTGCTTTGCAGGATTTCTGTTTGGAATTCTTGTAATTCAAGATGAAAGTTAATAGTGGAATTCAATAGAAAGGGGCTAGATGAAACACCAAAGACAACACGGCAATGTCTGTAGAATTTCAGCTTAGTGTGTTCCTTGTCTTCCCACCAAAGGAATCTTAGGTAGTCTCGATCTTCGGGAACTAAAGAGAGCTGAAGAAATGCTTGCTTGATGTCTGCAATCACTCCGATGGCACCACAACGAAATTTACTTATCAGATGAGGGATTCGATGCAACAAGCTAGGTCCTGTACTGAGGCAGTCATTTAAGGAGGCATATCCTGCACGTTTGTATGAAGCATCAAAGACCGGCTTTATTTTTGTTGTAGAGCTTGACCTCTCAAAGATGAACCGAGCTTGTCGTATAAATCAGAAAGCTTAATATTGGCTCGGTTGTTTACCAAAGTTAAAAGATCTCGAATAAACACGTCAATTAATAAATCACGTCTGCCAAACCTGGACTCGAGATGTTCGATAACCTTAACATAATTTTTCTTAGAAGGTGGATAACTTTCAACTATACTGCGTGCTTTCGAAATTGGCTTCAAAGATGACAGAAGATACTGAAATTTATCCTCTTCTCGTATACTAGCATCTTCATGAATACGACTGTATTGCGCCCAAAAGGCAACCCAAGTTCTTGGCATTAGGTCATATTCTTTTAATTCAATTTTTGGAAGCTTCAATTTCCCAATCGTAGCTGTATCAGTTGGCGCAGCATCACTGCTACTTTGTTGTAAATAATGCTCATATTCTGTTTTAAGTTCAATAAAGCGATCTCTATACGTTTCCATTTCATCATATTCTTTATCGCTTTGATCAACAAGTTCTAATAATTGAGCATCAGCCTTGAATAAACGCTCGGCTTTATCTACTATCTTATTGAATATTAAATCAAGTTCCTTACCTTCAACTTTTTCTTGTTTTTTTTTCTCAAACTGATTACAAGTCGTGGTAAATAATCTTCGTAAATTCGTTCTTTCTTTCCGTAACTTCTCAATTTTGTCGTATTTCATCTCAACAGCCGTATCTTCTTTGGTTTCACTGTCAAACATATCCGTTAGCATATTGAAATCAGAAGTAAAGTTCAAAATCACGGACGCCACTTGTTATTACTCAAATAATAGTTCGTAGTCACTGGTACATAGTTTATTGAAGACGACGTTCAGACACGTAACTACACACACAGGACATATTTCGTACATCTTGAGTAATTTAAACGTAAAATAATCGTATATTAATTAGCTTTTAGAATGAACGTAAGCTAACGACAAAACCAAAGCAAATCCGAAGTGTTCTGTTCTGTTGCCAGATTCACTAAACATAAATATAATACAAAGCGGAAGTGCGAAATGTTAAATGAGTGGCAACACCTAGCACCTTAAAAATATGACAAGCAACCTTTGGAATTGCATTAAACAAAAAAAGAGATTTCTCTTCTTTCTTAATTAATACAAATTGGAAGACCAAGAAGAGGCTTAAGATCCAGTAGGGTTATTCTAGACAAAATAAAATACTGAATTTATAAAATACACAATACAAAAAACCGAATATGCATGAATTCATAATAGAAAATACCGAATTTGTAGAATTCGATATTTTCAATTATGTATTCCTATTATGCATTGTGTATATTGTGTAAGTAAAGAAAGTAAAACTGTTTACAATTCCTCACATGGCGAGAATTCTGTGAAAGAACATGTTCTTAACAAATTTATTATAAACTCCGCAAATTTATTTTTTTAATTCTTTCAAAACCAGCTTTTATTTGTTACACACAAATATAGTGAAAAAAATTATAATAATTTCAATTTAAAATCAAGGTAAAATTAAAAAAGAAAAAAAAACTAAATGTTTTTTTTATTTGCTGGATGGGATTTACCGGACCAATGTAACATAGACCTAATACATTAAAAAAAATAATAATAATAAAAATAATAATTCCACAAAGTTTTGTTACCATAAATTATGTTTATTAACACGCGGTTTCATTCCGATGCATTGATAGTTTGAATATAGAAAGAGAAATAAAATAATTTCCTTATTATTATTTTTTTATACTCAAAATAATAATAATAATAATAAAACATATAAGCATTAATATCTGCTGAAATTAATTGAAAAGATCTCACCCCCCCCCCCCCCCTCAACGCGAGCATTTCAACACAGTCCTAATAATGAAATCAACAGCATATCCGAGAAACACGGAACCAGTTCTGTAGAAGCTCCCGTTCCGACACAGAGCGGGAATGAGCAGAGAACAAGTGAACGGGAATAGTTCAAATGAACTAGCTCTTTACGGAGCAGTTCAAACTGAGCCGTTCGGAAAGAGCAACTCAGCTCAACTGTTCTGAACAGAGCTGGTTGAAAAGAACTGGCTCTTTGAAACAAACCTGCTCATCGATAGTACTCCATATCGATGTTGTTCATCTACTCTGCGCCTGCGCAACGCAGGAGAGAGATCATGGATAAGGAATGTGTGTGAGGTGGGAGAGGGGAAAACGAAACCTTCTTCCTCAAGTGTGACGTCAGAGGTGTGACGCATAGGATCGGAGCGGGAAGGATTTCGCCTAAGAATGTTAAGGAACAGGGTTTTGGTGTGATCAAAGAACAGGATGTTCCTGCTCTTTTTAAGGAACATGCTCAAAATAGCAGACTGTTCTTTTATTTCCCATCCCTATTCGTAAGAGCAACCAGCAGTGTCGGCTTGAATTTGACGAGCGATAAATTTGAAAGGCTTTCACGCCGTAATGATACGAGTAAAAGGCGTAATAATAAGCTTGAAAAGGCAATCACTCCCTTTAATTTTGTTTAGTAAAGGGGCTGGAATGGGAGGGGACGAAGCAAAACAATGGGTCGTGCCTCTTCTGGTTGAACGTCCTGGATCATTGTGAAAGATCGGAAAGGCGAGTTCATTTTTGGGTAGGGTCGTGAAAAATTGTTCCAAGTTCAGCTGCTATTCGGTGGACTGATGTTGGGAGAAAGTTGAGAAACGTAAAATCTGCAATGAATTCTAGTATGCAGAGCTTAAAAAACAATAACTTAATTTATTAACGGATCCACATTGTAATGGTATCCCATATCTGCCACTGTAAACCCCTTCCCTTCTGTGCTTTGTTTTGTCTTTGGATAAGCTGAATTTATTGAAGTTATTTTAATAGTACCATTTATGATGTAATACCGTTTGTGGTACCAAAGTGTTATACATGGAAGTGTTAGCTTAATATTAAATACGAGATTAATTTACAAAATGAAATAGCATTTTTTTCACCGAACAAGTAACAATAACAATTAAGTAACTAATACACAAAAAAACAATTCTACAGAATATTTGAATAAATAGTATGCAAAACTTAGGCACTAGTTCAGTTTTCTGAAGAGTACATATTGCAAAGAGTGGAAATGACTGATAAATTAAGATTTCTACTTTTCTTTAAGTTTTCATTGGATGAGATGAATTTGCTCTAAGTAATTTTGGGGATAACATATTTGATGTGCTACTTTCTAGTTGTCAAATTGTGTTATATGTGGAAATTTGGTTCAAATCAAAGACAATCCCAATGAAATGAAGGTTGTTCACAGAAAAAAATAACCACACAAAATGTTTAAAAGGGAAAACACCAAATCTTATACGCTCGTAAAAAGGAGTGATGATTTTTCTGAAGACAACTAACCGAAGACCCTACCCCCAATACGCAATGCATTTTTTTAGTGCCTGTGGGTTTTCAATCGTCATTTTGATACCAAAAGGATTATCTTAATTATGAATTTCATCAACATAAATTGCGCGATAAAGAAGTTATTACTAAAATACTTATCGGTTCTTAAATTGTAATTAATCAGCAACCATTTAGTTGAGGTATTAAAATGTAGAAACGTTTCATTAAATATCATAATCTTGCACAACTTTCTCTAGTAGTTTTTATCTTTCTTACAACACTTTCCCCTGCTAGAAAAACTGTCTTACTTGCAGGAACCGCGAAGTTAATCTATAAACTTTTCTGAAACGAGTGGCTCACGTGAAACTTCAAAGATCATAAATTTCAAAGATTATGAAGAACACTCGGGTTCAGTTTCTGCCTCTTTGTCAATGTTTTACACTGTTTAGTTATTTTAAGCCGTATTACAATGAAACAATTATCGATTTATTCATTCTTAAAACAACGTAGCTCACAATGCGACCTTCATACAATGTAACGAAATTGCGCCTAACTTCATAATGACTTGGATAAATGTTAAATAACCAATATTGGATTTCAATCTCGTTTGATTTCTAAACGCATAGCAGCCAAAATCACGATTTATGGTGATTTAATCAACAGTTATCTCCTAGATTATTATTTTTTTTTGTAATTTTTCACTAAAAGGTTAAACAAAAAGTGTTATTCTTAGTGTTCAACTTAAAATTGGACACCATTGCTTTCCAAACACTCCAATATAAAGTTTATGTGTGAGTTATCAACGAAGCTAATATGAAGGAAGACACAAAGTGTTCTAACTTACACAAATTCTGATTGCTTCTTTTTAATTCAATGTATTAAAATGGGACAAGTCTTCTGAATCTTCAAAAGAAGTAGAACACGCAATTACAATATTGATTGTTTCAGTTTTTCTTAGAAACAATAGGAGACAAGGCACTTCAAAAGCAACCGAACACAAAAGAGAAAAGTAATGTCTGTAAAACAAACTGAACACAAAAAAAAACATATAAATATATGTCAGAATAGTAACCTTTTGCATAAAGGAGAGTTCATAATATATAAATTGAATGATTAGGGAACAAAAAATATTATTAACGATTTTTAGGAAAAGTGCATAAGTATGGTTGCTCAACCATTATCAAGAATCCAGAATAGGTCCAACGCTGCATATAAGGGCATTTTGATAAAGAATTCAAATTTCTGAATATGATAACGAACAAAAAATGTAGGTATTTGCAACTCTCGT
The DNA here is from genome assembly GCA_963978545.1 of Linyphia triangularis. NCBI lineage: Eukaryota > Metazoa > Arthropoda > Arachnida > Araneae > Linyphiidae > Linyphia > Linyphia triangularis. The sequence continues at coordinate 71,014,039 of OZ021732.1, forward strand.
ATTTTACTCTTCTCAGGTTAACTATTTCAAGAAGTGCACGTTGGTTCCTACGTCAATGTATTATCACACACAGAGACAAAAATGCAACACATTTCCTTTAAAAATTCGTCAGAATGAACGACAAAGGTCTCTGTATCATAAATACAAAAATTATGGTAACTGCAAGAATATGGAGAAATATTCTTATCTTGGTGTGGTTGTATGGTCTTTTTCCTAGAATGTCCTGTCAGCAGGGGGTGTCCTTTCGAGTTTGGTATTGAGGCACAAGATGACTCAAGAGCGCTTTACCCTAGTAAAATTTTTTGATGGATGAACTTTACAATGTGCAAGGTCCATACTTGCAATCAAGTGTTCTAAAATTTCCTTTTAAGTGTGTAAAAGCTGTTTTATTTAGAAAGAGCTTATATGAAGCAATCGCTTGAGGCACACTTACATTTCGTATACCAGAATTGCTATTTTAATACATAGGGGACAAATCGATATTTTTTCTAGAAATGGAATAGTCGTGCAAAATGATTGGAAAGGATTAAACTACAAACCATAAGCTAAATATGTTATAAATTGCCAAATTAGAGAGAGAAGCGCCATCCTTTTCGATTTGCCGCAACGAGAATAAGTATATTGCAAACAATTGTATTTATTTTCTAAGACGCTAAACTGGGAAACTTTAACAAGAAATTGATTATCAATTTACGTAATTCATAACATGCCACTTTTACGAAGCTTAAGCGGTTATAGAATTCAATATGGAGGCCTTTATTTGAACGTTAATAAATGAGCTTGCCTCAGATACCTTTTGAAACTTATTCAAAAGTTTGCAGCTGTATTAGATTTTTTTTTTTTAATTATGAAGAAAAATACAAAATTTCAATACAGTTCAACAACCTAGCAGACATCCAAACAAGACAGAAAACCGGATTGGGCTTTCATTGTGTTAACTAATGAAAACGTATCTGATTATTTGGCAGGAAAAGTCAAGAAACTAACAAGTGAATTTACATCAACACCTCGAACTCAATTAACAGAAACATTTCACTTAGCTACTCTAAACAATGAACCACAATCGAAATAGAAATCAAGTGAAAGCACAATTCTCTCTTCTAATTAAAACTCTAACAGAACTCTCCGTACGATGATCCTTCCATTTGAAAGCAATTTCCGGCAAACGTGTTTACAAATTAGTTTTATCCAACACAGGCATTTCACTAACGAAATTATGTCACCTACGTAAATTGTGTCGTAGGGTTAATTAGTATTTCCAGCTGTGTTTTGAGACGTGTTGACGATCTGCGATACTTCCGGATTCATCAAGAAATTCCGCACACAAAGAATGCTATCTCGTTGTTCTGGCAAATCAATCAGCCTTTTTCCAGGCATATGCCAGTAACAAGGGCTTTTTTTTTTATCTCTCTATCATTTGTCGCGTTCGTTTCTTTGTTGTGTTTAAGCGCAATTTTAATGAATCTGGATATCGTGTGTTTTTCAGTTATCCTTTTTTATCAATTAGATAGAGAATCTGTATTGGATATTTCAGAAATTTGTAGCTAAGTGGTATTTCTATTTTTGGCAAAGTGATTAGAATTCCAGTTTTTCGTTCTTAATTGCATTAGTAGATACCCCCCCCCCCTCCCCTTTTAAAGAAATTTAAGTTTTAATGAAAATTATAAAAAGGACAAAACACATACAACAACAAATAACTGACTGAGGAATAAAAAACAATAAATCACTTTTCTTAAATATATTCTATTTTTACGTTTTTATGTCGATTGATAATTTTGGAAACAATATACATGGTTATTTATTCAAACCTTTTCAACACTAGCTAAATTCACCCAAAATACACTGATGTACCGAAATAACCTTTGACATTTTTTTTCAGGCTAGAAAAATTACACTTTTCAAATGTGAAAAAGTCCAAATTTTTTTTCCAGTTCCTGAATTAAATAACTTTCTTTTTCATTGAAAAAAATTCCGTTTTTTAATAATACTAACTACTTTATCCAGCATGATTTCCAGGTATACGGTAGTGAATTGATATTAGATGGAGAAATAATTTTAGTATATCGGCAAAAAAAGCAAAGCAAATTGTTAGTCTCTATCTGTTTCCCTTAAGTTGCCATTGCGCCATAAAAAATAATAATCAAATGAACTTGTTTCCCGTTTTGGGTGCTGAACGTTATCCAGGACATTACTATTTAAAAGACTTAATACTGTTTTACCAAGTTGACCCCCTCTAATACAATAAAGAACAGAGTATGAGCAGCAGTCAACTACTAGCTTACGAAAGAAATTCAACTAAAGCACATTAGATACTAAATGAACTAGGGGTGTGAAACATCGCACAACTTCTCATTAGATTGTAATACTGACGTGGATTTGTGTCCTTTACCGCATTTATATTTTCATCATTCATTTAGTAAAAATTGGCAGTTTGACGATACTTTATGCGATAATTCTTGTATGGGCCTTTAAAAAAAAAAAAAAAAAAAAAAAAATCCGCCAAAATGATGATTTTGGCGATATAATTATCATCGATAATACTTATATTATCCTTTATTCTAAGTGAAACTGAAGAAAGAGGGAAAACGATCGTTTTGACGAGGTATGCTCAAGGAAAGAGAAATCTGAGTTGAAGGCCCTTCGTTTTTCAACTTTTTACGCCATTAAAGCATTTTTAAGAGAATTTCGGAGGTGGGGATATTTAGAACACTTTAAGAGGCATTATCACAGTGATTTTTATAAAAATCGTTCGAGCCGTTTTTTAGCAATTACTAAAAACATGATTTTTTCAATGGCAACTACCTTATACGCATGAGCGATTTTGATGAATACCTTATTGGTAGATCCTTGTGCCATCACCAATCCGCACACCAAATTTGAATATCGTAGGTCAATTTGTTCGGGAGTTATGCTGACCACAAACACACACAGGCAGACATTTTTTCTAGATCACTTTTTTGAAATCAGGATGTTCCAAAATGTAAAGGGGGGGGGGGGGGAGGAGGAAAAATACTTATTTCTATACTGCGTACTATCGGGACCGCCTCGAATCAAACAGACACTCTGCTCTGTATAGGGCCCGGTACTAAGTTTGATGACGTCAAGCTAAGCGATGGATGGAAACAGGAAGACCGTCTACCGTAGTCCATAATCCACAGATGTAATGAAACATCTTTGGTAATGTCTATAAAATATTATGTAGTGAGTTATAAAATGTTTTAATACGTTAAGTTGTTTAATTGTAGAATATTCAGATAAAACATTTAATTTCATGAAGTAAAAGCACCGAGAGTGGGATTTAAATTAAAACACTGCGGCAAATTCTTGAAATTATAACTGGATTTTTTCCATATTACTAATATTCAAATCTTTTATAGTAGATTATTCAAGTTGAAAATCCTCTGAAATATATTCATAAACTAACACATCTTAAATAGTTCCAATACCATAACAAGAAACACATTAAAACAGTATGTATTTAAAAGAATAAACATTGCAAAAATACAAACACTAAATTATTATACAAAAACTTTATTTAACTTTGAATATAATAAGAATTTAAAAATTGTTAAGTGCTAGTACTTAAAATTCTTATTACAATTTCATTTTTAAGCAATGTATTTCCTCAAGAAGAACATGATAAATTATTTCAAATAGGAATTTTCATTTTTAAATAAATAAGTTGGTTGATTTATGAGCTCAACGACCTATTCTTATACACAATGACGGCTAATGAGGATGGGACGAACAGCTTAAAGTTGATTCCGAACCACAATGATCATCCATGCTTTATCCGTGATTCGAACCCGGCACCTTTGGCAAGCATGGCCAGAGATCTAATCACAGTCATCAGATGGGAAAACAAATAAGACTTCGTTGATTTGAAAATAAGTGTCAAAATGAAATCATAAAAATTACTCCCTAAGAATATGTTTTATATATATTTACAAATAAATGTCAGTAAAAATATTTTTATAAATAACTTTTTAGCGTTCATAAAATTGATAATTAAAAAAAAAAAAACAAAAAAAAAACAGCATTAATAAATGCAACTAACTACTGAAATAAAAAGTAATGAAGTACATCTTTTATTTTTCAGAAGAGCTCGACTTGAGAACATTATTATATTTTTTTCTAACTATGAACCATCTTTATTAGCATTGCATTTCAAGAGCCATTTTAATTCGTGATTTTTTTTTTTCTTTTTCCAGAAAAAAAAAAAAACATTTCATCCCTCTCTATGGAAATATTCTGTTGAATACTTATTGGCACTTTTCAAATGTTCAGGCAATAAAAAATAATGCGGTATTCTTGAACACACAGCAACCAGTCTTTTTTTGCAATGTTTAAATTTTCTATTAGTTTTTATCGTATATTCTTCTAACTGGTCTATTCTTCCATCGGTATCATATATTCTTGTAGCCTTTCTTGGTACTAAGAAAAGAAACATCATCAGGTTTTTTTTACGAGTATAGCCATTATAATATAATTTCAACTTAAATCAAGTGATAAATAGAAAGATTACTTTCTAACTATTTTTAATGATGTTAAAAAATCAGCAAATGTTTACACGATAGTTTTATCAGTAAGAAATAAACATCTTAAAATTTCACTTTTTCAGTTTTACAAAATTATTTTTTCTAAAGAATATTTAAAATAGAATTATGAAATAAAACTTTTTTTAATTTCTAAGAGATTGTTTGAGTTACGATAGGATTAAGCCTAACTTAGAACACTAAAAAAGTTTGAAAGCAATACATTAATAACATGATACAACTTACTCGTAAAGTTTACATACTTGAAAGTCACTCCTTTATAGAATTATCCTTTCCACACTTCAGCTGGTTAATTAAATAAAAAAAGGATAAAAATAAACATTTTAGCTATCGATAAATTTCAATACCATATGTACAATCCAGTTCGTAGAATAGTTTGTTTACATTTTCATCCATTGCTTAGCGATGCTTGAGACAGAGCGCCATCTGGTTGTGCCTGGCCCGAAATAACGGTACATATAGTTACTTAATTTAGCGGCGGTCCCGGTACTATACTGTAATTTTCAACGAGTACTATAATTCAATTACCCTGTAACACATGGGTAGTTGAAAGTAAAAATAAGACAATTTTACACTTAACCGGTGTTCAGGGTTGTTATACTAAAAATATTTTTACCAGTACGCTAATTTCCCGAGCTTGGCACTAAGCCTAATTGTAGTTTTTTTTTTTTTTTTTTTTAATTTAAAAATGTATATTTATAATATTTTACATAATTTACCATGCAAAAGAAAAGCTAAATACTCTTAATTTACGTATTTATTTTCTCACTAACTTATATCACAATATATGTATAAATATTTATGAGTTATTATTAATTAATTAAAAAATGTAACGGTACGTCGTACCAGCTCTCAAAAAAGTATCGGTACGCCGCATCATCGCATACTGGTCCCTCTACACTCCTGTCTTTGACAGTAGTAACAAAATTAACTATTTTCAAACTACCCCTAATAAAAATTCTTAAAAATACTTCCAAAACGGCTTTCAAAATGTATCGGTATTATTTTGAGAGCCGGTAGCTGAAAAGGCTCTCAAAAAAGTACCGGTACAGCGTACTGGCCTCACTACTCTCCTATTCGGTGTTAAATACCATTACTCAATGGTTGTATTGTAAACTTAAATATACAGTGTGTTGAAATTCTCTGATTTATTTAAAATAATCATTTTTTAATTTATTTTTATATTTCTCAAAAAAATCTCAGCGAAAATTGGTTGATAACCAGCATTTATCACTCAGGAAAACAAACATAGTCGGTGAAACCAAATTTTTTATCTGCAATTATCATTATTTTCAAGGCCGACCAAACGGTGTAGAAGTTAGAGTGCTAGCCTCTAGACCGCGAGGTTGCGGGTTCGAGTCCCATGTATGGCATGGGTGTTTGTAAATGTATCTTGACTTGTCTAATGACGAATGTTTCGCCTCATTATATCCCTCGTGTTGCTGACGGCGCCAGATAATCTGAAAACAACCAACCAACATTTTCAAAACGACATTTACACATAGTATTTGTAATATTCAGTTACACATACATATTTGAAAATTGTAGATCTTTACTTTTTGATTGATGGTGCCTTGGCGACTAAAAAAAAGGTGTCATGGCTAAAAAGACAAAAACTAATTATTTACTGAGCGGCATTATTGGCGCCATATTTTCCCTAAACAACAAGTTAAATTCAATGGACCTGTCAGGAGTCCATGATGTATTAAGCATTTTCGGATTAAATATTTTCAATAAATAGTCTATATTTTATCTAAATAACAGTTGGAAATAGAAGTTTCGAAATAGTATTTCAGAAAATAATCGAATTTAAATTCTTTAATATTTTGATTTGAGTATTAGTTAACTCATAATTATGGAATGAAATGGGAATCGCAAAATAGGACCCCCGAGCAAATAATTTCATTATATACTCTGTGTACATTTCTTGACATCGCAGCATGCACGGCGGTAATGTGTAGTGTTCCGTTCAAACAGACACGTACAAATACACAGAACCACACATTGTTTTATAGTTTAAATACAAGAACAGATATTTTGTAAATTCCTATATCTATATATTTAATAGGCAATACGTTTTTTGGGGTTAGTCCGTCCGCCAAAACTACTCAACCAATTTCAATGATCAAGGTGTCATTTTAAAGGAAATAAGCTGTAGATTTGCCAAAACGTGCCAAAATAATTTATTAACACTTTATTAATTAGTTAAATTTCAATATTTTTCATCATTAAGCTACAACAAAGCCTCAATGATTTTGAATATAAGAATGGCAACATCCTTAACTAAACAAACCCGCTGCTCGGGGGTTCAACCAACCAACCAACCGTTGCTAATTTTAAAGCTATCCTTACGTATGTAAACAACAAACCCGTTGCTAATTTTAAAGCTCTTTTTAAACTCTTCGTTTCAAAGTAGATTTTTTCTGTTTTTCTGAAGCATTTTTGTATTAGAGTAATTATTATTTTGAAGTATTTCTATCCAGAAAATGCCTCGCGTTGGACGTCGTTCTCTAACGGGGCGACTTATCAGAATAAATAAAAGATATTGGGACTTCAATGTAAGGGCATAACTAATGAAGTTTTAAATCAGAATGTTGGTGGATAGTATATTTAACTTTCTATTATGAAACTTGCAATTTGGGTGTTTTCTCTATTAGGCCTTACATTAAAGTTATAAAAATTTGGTTACATTTTTTATGGCTGGCAAACCTATTCGAGCGCAGCAAGATGTTTTAACCACAAATTCGAGCGGCAAAGCCGCTCAATCCGAGCGCAGCGAAGTGTTTGGGGGTTGGCGAGCGTTAGCGAGCAGGGGGCGAAGCCCCCTAGTAACATGTTAAATGATTGAACGTGACTGATCAGTTAATTGTTAAACTCACTCGCGAATAATAATTGTAATCCTCTAGAGAAAATGGCACGAGTAATTGATAATTATTTCTAATAATTTATCATGCATTCAAATGTTTTTTATTCCTCCCCCCCCCTCCCTCCCTCCCTCCCTCCCCTTCCCCCCCCCCCCTCTCTCTTTGCAATTTATATTTTAATGTGAATGAATTATAGAAAATGTTCGGAATTTCGTTTAAACAACAATTTCGATCAGAAAAGTTTTCAAATTCTTTTCGATATATTTTAAGTGTGTTTTATTACTTTTACACAATCAACAGCCTTTTTTACATCACATAGTACAGAGTGTGATGGTAGAAATTGCATGGACATCGCATTATTACCCTAGACCTGAAGCCCAAGGATATTTTTTCAATTGATCATATGTATGGTCCGGTGTCAATCCCCACTTAATGTTTGGGCATGCGCAGGAAAGACAGTGTGTTTGTACATACGCCTACTCCACCTGCTTTTTATAAAAAGATATGTATGCTGATGTTGCTCAGTTGCATTGATGTATCGGTGTTTATAAAAATCAAATAAAAAAAAATTAAAAAAATCCTTTGTAATGGGCTTGGACTTAAGGCCCTGGGTAAACTGTACATCGGTCCTAAGTCGATTATGTTAATTTGTATTTTGAATGTAGACATACAGGTGTTTGGATTCACTATTTATTATTTCTAACTTAATATTTATTTTTCAAATTATAGATTATATGAAAGTAAAGATATAAATATCTAAATGCGTCATCTATTAAAATCAATTTTAAAAGTTAATCATTTTTCATTTTTATACGGTTCCTGAGCTAAAATCCCTTTAATATAACAAATAAAGCTGTATCTTCATATAGCACTTAAATGGAACTCACTTAAAAGTTTAATTTACGCTATTTTAGGAGAGGGAAATCAGGCACAACAGCCAAATTAATTGTTTAAAAGGCAATTTGTTCACTTTATTCTAAAGATAGTGTAATTATTTTTGTTATTTATTTTGAAAGGTGTTTTGACGTCAAGAATACTTCGATGATTCATTTTCTTCTTCAACATGGTCTAAATAAAATTAGAAATCAGTAATTGTTTCAATAATTTATCTATAAAATCACAATATATTTCGAAATCTTCGATTTTGTGTTTGTGGCGAGAAAATCTTCAAAAGGCTAATACAGTTGCCGTCATTCAATCGAACTGAAACTTGGCAGATAGACTTGTTGTCGAGGACGATGCATTATATCAAATTTCGAAATCTGCCACTAAAAATATACTTTTGCATACGTTTCCATTACGTGTTCAGAGGACTAATTAACCATTTCCATCATCCAATTGATCTGAAACTTAGCACATAGACTCGTTGTCAATTACAGTGTATTATAACAAAGTTTGGTGACAAAATGAAATTATTTCATGACAAGGAATCGATTTTCTTCTTAGTGATGAAACACTATGGAACCTATATCTGAACATAAAATAGCTTAAGTAAGTTGTATTTAGAGGATTTAAATTAAAACTTTGTTTTTATATGTTAATTTTTACGTACCAATACCTTGTTTTAAACGTTTATGCAGTTTACACCTATTTCAGTAACAGTTATATGTAGCTCTCCAAAGAGAATTTCTTTAAGTCTTTATTTGAGTAAACATCTTATGACAGCCAATCGAAAAAACCCATTTGAAAACGCAACATATTGAGATATTATATATAATTTTAATGTCAGAAAAAATAAAAAAATAAAAACCTGCCTACTTATTCAAAACAAAGTCTACATGTGTAAATAACTATTATGTACTTTGAACTGCAAAATTAATTTTAACACGAGAATGGAACCACATTAAGAGGTCAAGCTTTTCAACAACGAATTAAGCATTCATCTGTCAAAAAATATAAGACAAAGATATCGAGAAGAAAAAAAACAGGCATCAACCACTTGACCGTTATTTGAAGGAAAATCCTGAAACCACACTAAGAAAAGAAAGACTACTATAAGCATGATCGCACGTTAGTGTTGAAATGAGTTCTTTGGTGCGCGGACAGAATTGTCTAAAAGTTACAACTCAACGTTCTTTTAAAGTGTTGAAAGCAACGGTCAGTAATGATAATAATAATAATGAAAGTATAATAATATGCTTGCTCATTATCTGGAAGAGTATTATTATTTTTTTGCCAGTTCTTATACACTGAGGCTTGAAAAGTAATTACAGGTGTTTCTTCAAAAACGGGAGTGGCATTAGGTTTTGAAACCAGAGCATTTTTTTACGTTTCGTTTCGAATGCTTTGTCTCTTAGTTTTCACTTACGAAAAAGTCTTTGTGAAATTGTTTCTTGCAATTGTATGAACGTATACAGAAGTTGAAACATCGTTAGGTTTATTGAAAGTTCTATGAGTATGACATTTTCCTTTGGCCTAATAGGCATTTTTTTTTTTAAATTATTCATGTAATTTTTTATTCTTTTTTAATTAAAAATTATTAAGGGAACTTTTTTAAAGTTTTCCGATTTTGCGTTTATAGTGGAGGTCATTTCCATACACCCATGCAGACATTTTCGCACTTAAGAGACGGAATTTTTTAAAAGGCGTTTTACCATATGTAGCTGGATAGATTATATTTTTAAAAAATGCAACACCCATACTTATTTTGAAGATAATTGAAATGCTTTTGAATTGAAACTAAAAATTGAAACACGATTTCACAATACTTCAATATAAAAGTTCATGCAAAATTCTCCATTCGTTAAAAATTAATTTTCGCTAAAATGTATATATTTTTGTCCTGAAGTATATTTTTTTTATATAATCTACATCATTGCATTTTTTCTGTGAGTCGCAGAGAAAAAATGTTGACTCCAAATTGTTGCTTCATAGTCTGCAAGTTAGAAAACAGCCTATTCCCAATGATTTAAAATTCAGTTTTCTTTCTTCTATTTTATTCATTGATGTACCAATATCTATAATCAATTAAAGTATGATAAAATTATGGATGTTCCTTTGACTCATGGTACGTTGACAATCAATGATATTGCCACGGTCTTCAATTACTTTTCAACCATCTAGTTGTCATCGTGTGTGACAATTTTTTAAAGGGGGCTTTGGTAGGTTTTCTGTTGCTTTTTCCAGTTTATTATTATTACTGTCCTACTATTTCCTTATGCTTTTTATTTTAGAAATGTCATGCTTAAAAATGCGCATTAAAAATGTCACATTCAGCTCGAAGCTAATGTGACGTCAAAAGATCTGAAATAACTTGGCTTGAAACGCAGCAGCGGAAACCAATTTCGAAAATTTCTCGCAAATCGCGCCAGCCAGCACGGGATATTTCAATCGTCTAAAAAAACTCACACTAACTATTTGGCAGAAACCTCACGATAATCATTAAAACGAAAGGATCTCTTGACGTCACAGCTATAGAAGCGTTTTAATCGGAAAACGATCGGACGAGGTTTTCGGGCATTTTATTTTCTTAATATTTAAATAACTAATTTTTTTATGGAACTTTTGTTTGAATATTTGGAATCAGAAAGAAATTCTTCATAAATATAAATTAATTTCACTCGTTTTTAAAAAAATCCGGGAATTGTCCATTGCCATATAATGTTTCCCTTTTGAAGAGTACTCGAGAAATTTTGAACTATCGTCTTGGACTGTTTTATTCAAGAAGAAATATTTATACAGTGATTATTTTTAAGTTTTAATTATCTTTAAAGCACATAGTGGATATAAGGTGAAAATTAAAATCGAAAATGTTATTAGTTTTAAAAATATCTATTTTGCTGTGCGGCCGATTTTATACTCTAAATCAGATTCCATGTATATAATGAAGTTATTATAGGCACACACACTCAAGCTCTTGAAACGCAAGCCTCATACTTTCGCACAAGCTCATACTTTCGCACAAGCTCATACTTTCGCACAAGCTCATACTTTCGCACAAGCTCATACTTTCGCACAAGCTCATACTGTTTCTTTTCATGCAGATGTCTCTACCTACAATTCAAAATAAAAACTTTGTGTATACCACAAATGATTCAAGGTTAACCAAAAAATAAGATTCCGGCAGTTGTACTTGGGCTGTCCCAACTCACTTTCACAGTCATATCATCGTCACGGACAAAAAAAAAAAAAAAAAAATCAAAACCAACCTCACCACAAAGGCAAGTTTCCATTGAAAAGACGTTTAAAAACCTATTGTGGTCAATCCAAGAGAAAGGTTACTTTCGTGTGTTCTTTCTTCTCGCCCATCCCTCCCACCCCCGCGGATATCCTCAACAACAAACCCATGTTCGAAACAGGAAGCGATTTGCAAGAGAGGAATCTTTTCCGGGCGGCACCTTCCCTGACAAAGAACACGGAGATCTTCGAATACTTTCGCACTTCGACAAAAGAAAAGGCCTCCCTACAACCGTTTCTAATGGTTTTCGGAATACCCGATTGTTGGCCTTTCGCCGTGGCGAATAACAATGAACTGTGGTATCTTCCAACACCATTAGGCAGGCAGACACCTTTCGAATTTAGCCCTTGCCAGTTTTGAGAAGCACACAATGTGTGGTTTTGCTACCATGCTATTGGTCGAAGATATCTTTTGTGATGGAAGAATAATGATTTTATTAGTTCTTATATTCCAAGATCAGGTTCCCTGATTTCGAATAGGAAACTTAACAAAATAGACTACGAAAACAATAACTTTGGGGGTTATTTTTTTTATACTGAATATGTAGCTTGGGACATTAAGTATGAAAGATGGTACTTAAAACATTACAACTAAATTCTTGATATAATATATGATGACCTCATATAAATAGTAACTGTTAAGCGGCAAAATATTCGAAATTGACCTTTTGGTATCGCTGGATTTGCCTCTTGATATCTAATTAGCTGTCAAATTTTATTCCATGAGTCATTTATAGAGCAGTTAAGAGATGTTGGTAGAAAGTGCATAGTATAGAAAGTGTAAGTATTTTAGATGTTTTTGCGGTTGTGCGGAAAAGCTGTGAACTCTCATCATTAAAAAGTGTGCAAAATATTATAACTCTGAATTTATATCTTCTGTCGCCTCAATGGGTCGAAAGTTGTGAAAAATGTACTAAAAATGCTTATAATTCAAAAATTAATAAATAATCACAAATTTCATTGATCATTTTGGGGTAGTGCTTAAAAGTTGCTATTTTTGAACAACAACAACTTCAAAAAAAAAAAAAAAAAATAGAATTATACGTTAATATCTTGTCCCCCCCCCCCTCCCCCCTCTAAACAACACCGAATTTTGGAAAATGAGTCATTTTTTCAATAAAGACACATTACATTTACCTCATTATAATGCGAAAAGAACATCTTTCAGACATACAAAAATTTACAAAAGTATTATTGCTTATAATCGTTTTTGGGCCCACATTCTTCTAAGTGGTTTCTGGATTCTAGTGTAGTATGATAAATTAATCCCTATCCTGCGACTGCGGTTCAATTTTTTTTTTTTTTTTTCGGAGGCTTCAGTGAATAGATTTGTGTATATGTGTGACGAATATTTAATAGGGTGACTCGAAAAAGTAATATATCTTGGATATTTTTGTGGTAGTGCCGAAAAGTTGTAACTCTCATTATCAAAATGTGTGCGAAATCTTACAACTCTGAATTAATATCTTCTGTCGAGGAATATGAAAAGATTACCAAAGAGAATTGATATCTTCTGTCGAAGAATATCAGAAGATTACCAAAGAGGCGTCTTGCACAACATTTGCAAGCAAACCTCTTTGCAATGCGTTTAAACTGGATAAAATAGCTGAATTGTGAGTCACAGATATGGTGTATTCAACAGAGCCATAGATGCTATCGCATCGAAAGTTATGCAAGATTAGGTTTTAATATCCAAAACAAACACCAGCCTCGTCAAAGACAAAAATAAAATATCAAGGGGAAAATTCTAGAATTAAAAAAGAATTCGACTCTACAAAGCTTTTTTTTATGGGCATCATGACAAAACAAAACAACCGAAACACTCGAGAACAAGCAGGGGGGGTTGATAGGAGTTTAACGGCACAAAGGCAACACATGGACCATACTGCGCCAATCCACTTACATGGGACACGTGCACCTGAAAATGGATTTAGTCTTGATATATCCAACAGCATTTACGAATACATAATCTATGCGTTATTGGATGATTTTAGCGACCTTATTGTTCTCGGATGTGACGTCACGGTCATGAACACTGAAGCGTTTGATGGTATAATTCATAAACTTGAATTCAACTTCATTTCAACGAGTTGTCATCATGACACCCATTGAGTACACAGATAGCAAGTCTTTTGGTCCCACGTCTTACATCATCATAGTCATTGGATGAAACCTGAAAGGATGCGAAAGCTTCCACTTGTTGCTTTCAATAGTATTGATCCCATCACCTTAAGTTCTGTTCACAAATACTTTTTAGACATTTGTACCGCCATTTAGTTCTGGTTTTTGTTCTTCCGATCTAATTAGGCATCAACCAGGAATGTTGAATTTGGCCCGCTGGCTGACAACTGCCAATCGAAAATTGAGGTTTTATATATCTACATCAGACCCATCAAATAAGTTGCTAAACTTGGTTGTATTCATTCTAAGAGTCTATATGTACCATCATAATTTGGAATTATAATTTCGATTCATCATTTCACAAAGAACAGTTCTAGACACTTATGGCATTTCATCAGCTTATCTCGGTATTGCCTTAAAAGTAATTTTTCACAACGCTTACTTTGCGGGTCCAGAAAACACGCTTATGTCCATAGGCGCAAAGTTTTCACTTTGACCATGGGGGGCGAGACTTGGTGGATAAACACGATGGGGTGGAGTAAGGGGGATTGGCCCAAATTTCCGGAAACCACTTTTGACCTACTGAATATTTTGAACTTCCTTCCATAAGTAATAGAAAAAGAGTCTATACCATTAATCTCATCATTACAAAATTACTTATTTCAATATCATACAATACTTCAAAATATATATTTTTGTGAAATTAAAGAAATAATGACAGCACATTTTAATAATTATAAGTGATTTTCCAATATCTTCGAAATTTTTTATTTTATATGCAATATACACTAGAAAAAAATAAGCAAAAAATTCAAATACAAAAAACATTTTCAATATATTTACTTGAAATTATAAGTATATTGCAAAAACACATTTTTACAGATTTTGGGAGGGGAAAGAAATGACACCTTTGCCCCCGCTGTTTGTGGAGCACGGAGGCGATCTCCCCCTTTCCCCTCGCGTAGTTGGCGGCTATGCTTATGTCCATTTTAACTGATGAGAGACATTTTAAATGACTTTAACTTTATTCGCAAATTCATTATTTCTGCTGTCAACCTTGGAGCGCAAACTTGTTATGTAACTATGTGACATCACCTCTAGTTCTCAGAGATGTGTTTTTATGAACTATTGAAGATAATACAGGACTGTGTGCCAATGAATGGCTAATATTTTACTAAACTTCCTTCACACACCCACACAAGCAGTCGAGAAATTGTAAAACTAAACACTATAGTCTCTGGAAAAGCAGTTGGATCGCAAAATAGCGGTGGAGTAACCCTATAGAATCCAGTAACCACATGCTAGAATTTCTAGTAAAAAAAGCCTGAAAAACAGTCCAAAAAAGATTACAATCAATAATACTTTTATAATTTTTATGTCTGAAAGATGGAATTAAATTTATTTTGGTATTATAATGAGCTAAATGATATTGTGTATTTATTAAAAAAATTGCTTTCAATTTCCAAAATTCGGTGCCGTCGAGACGGCAGAAGATATTAACGTATAATTCTAAAAAAATGTAAGATGCTGTCGTTAAAAAACAATAATTTTTAAGCATTCCGCATAATGATCAACGAAATCTGTAATTATTTATTAATTTTTGAATTTCAAGCATTTTAGTCAGATTTTCACAGCTCTCGATCCATTGAGACGATAGAAGATATATCAAATCAGAGTTTTAAGATTTTACACACTTTTTATTAATGAGAGACCACAATTTGTCCGCACTACCGCAAAAAAAATTTAAGAAACTTTTCGACCCAACCTAGAGTAGTACACGTTGAAAAACTTTCCAACTTTTCTCGAATATCAGACGATCGTCGCTTATCTAGTGTAAGCAGCATAAAGGCGTCCAATTTCAACTTTTCTAACAAATAGTAGGAATTCTCTTTGCGACTCAAAAGCTTAGTTTATGTCATCAAATCTTTAAACGAGAATCTATAAGAATCAGAAAATTGTTATTTATCTATTCAAGTAATTTCAGAATTGACCATTTTTTTTTTAGTTTTTTTTTTTTTTATCTAGAAGACTTAAATTTTCATAAAAAATCGGGGTTTACCCTCACTAGCAAAGTGCACCTACTTTAATATATATATATATATATATATATATATATATATATATATATATATATCGGTCGTTAATATGTCTATATTACAATACTTGTTTGTTTATCACATTTTACACATCTCAATATCTCAGAAAATCTGATAAATATTTTAAAAAGTATTGTTCGCACTCCAGCGGAAGTCAATGAAAATACTACTTTATTAACATATTAATTTTTATCCTCTTTACAAACTTTTATTTTAATTTCATTTTTTATTTTTCATTGAACATAATTGACATTACTCCAAAGCGTTATTTCAAGTGGGGTTGAATCGAATGGCAACACTAAACGTGTTTGTTACCAATTATAATTCACCTTTAAAAAGAATTCGAATTTTCACATTCCATTGTCCGATCACAATGTACATTTTATTTGCCTAGTAGTTCAGCTATTAGTTCCATAAATATCATCCACAATGTAAATCCAAGCAATATCGGGACCGCTCAAGTCTACTTCCTTATCTCTTCAGACCTCACATTTCCCGAAACAAATCAAGAAAAATTCAACATCCAAATGATATCAGAAAATCTAAATATGTATACATATCAACATATTTGATAAGCTGCATT
The DNA here is from genome assembly GCA_963978545.1 of Linyphia triangularis. NCBI lineage: Eukaryota > Metazoa > Arthropoda > Arachnida > Araneae > Linyphiidae > Linyphia > Linyphia triangularis. The sequence goes on from OZ021732.1 coordinate 71,030,435, forward strand.
GATTCATAATTAATTATCAACTAGTTCCAAGTTATCCTATACGTACGGTCAATCACCTTGGGCAGATCGCATATTAGTCTGAATTTATTTATCCGGTTGGTCATCTTCAAGGAGATTGTTGCCCTTTTTTCGTCCACAGAAAGATAAAGAACTTGAAAGCAAGATCCATATCAAGAAAGGTAGAATTCGGTACTTTTCGATCGAAGAAAGAAATCGTGGATGGTATCGTTTGCACAAATCGTTTGCGATTAATGACGGAAATCTATTGACTACCTTCAATGTCACATATCAGCTCTCCTAAATTACTGATGTCCTCACGTATATGCCGGCTCGTGATTTGGTACAATAGTTTTAGTTGGTCTATAGTTTTTCATTTTGGTTTTGGCTAGAGATGATGAGACACACACACAAAAGTCCACTTAATTACATAAAATACATTTTATTCAGTGAGTGGCTCGTGGCTTTTAAGTGGCAAATTAAATATTTTGAAAAGTAAGGATTTATATGAAATATTAGGATTCATGAACAGATTTTTCAAAAGTATGGCTGGATGGAAAGTATCAAACCTTAATTGAAAATATTTACATTTTAATTATTTTTAAAATTCCTCATCAGTATGTTAAGTAAAAATCACTGAACATTTTGTGCAGTGTTTTAATATCACATAACTAATCCTTCCTGTAGAATGAAAATCAATGACTTTTAAGGACCTAAATTATGTTTTTAAGGACCGTTGAAAATTTGTTTTCAGGCCTCATGTCTATATATAAATTTTTAATCTATAATAATGAAACAACTTGTCCGTGTGTCTGTGTATCTGTGGCTCTATAGAAACCTACTTAAAATTGGAATAGAGCTCTGAAATTGTCAGCATAAGTAGTTTTGGCCTTCTAATTGTATACATGTCAAACAGAATGTTAAAATTTTAATTAATTTTTTTACAAAGTGACTTTAAACAGATACAGCTCTGAAATTTTCAACATAAGTAGTTTTAGCCTTCTGATTGGACTTTTGAAAAACAGAATGTTAAAATCTTAATCAGTCATTTTTTAATTTTTTTTTAATTAATGAATATATATTTTACAAAACGATTTCTAATAGGACTTCAGCTCTGAAATCTTCAACATTAGTAATTTTGGCCTTCTAATTCGACTTTTGAAAAACAGAATTTCAAATTTTTATTTAGTTCTTTTTAATTAATTTTTTTAATTAATTAGAAATCGTTTAGTAAAATATTTATTAATAAAGCCACAGCTGTGAAATTTTCAAAATAAGTATTTTTGGTCTTCTAATTGGACTTTTGAAAAACAGAACTTTAAAATTTTATTTGTTTATTAATTACTTTTTTTTTTTTTAACTATAACAAACATTTTACCAAAAATATTTCTAACTGGGCAACAGTTCTGAAATTTTCAATACAAGTAGTTTTGGCCTTCTAATTGGATTTTTGACAAAAAGAATGTTAAAATTTTAATTTGTTTTTTAATTAATATTTTCCCAAAAAGTGACTTCTAATAGGCCAAGACCTCAGAAAGTTTCGAAATAAATAGTTTTGTCCTTCCAATTTTGCTTTCCACACACACGTGTTAAAATAATCTTAAATGGGTGTTGTATTATTGTATTAACGGGATATTAACGGGGATATTTGTTTCTCTCTTAAGGCTTTACGTAGCAATTAGATTTTAGTGAGTGAAGCGAGCTTATGCTTAACGCAGCAATGAACCTTTCAGCGAGTGAAGTGAGCCTATTCTTGCATAGCAATGAACCTTTCAACGATTGAAGTATTAGCCTGTGCTTATGTGTCAATGAACTTTTCAGTGAACGAAGCGAGCTCGATTTTGGGTAACGATGAGCCTTCTGCGAGCGAAGTTGCAAGTTTCATGAACGAACAATTTTTTTTTTTTTTTTTTTTTTTTTTTTTATTTCTTTGTCATAGTTTACCTTTCCTGGAATTTTACATGAGTTTTCATTTATAAAAAGGACTAACTTATTTTAGATTAGTTATATCGTTTATTTTTTTTCCCCCAATATAGATTCAGGGGGGAAAAAATACTCTAAAAACATGTCCCATGCACAGATTGTTCAAAAATTAATTTTTCAGGAATAAAATCCCATTCAAGGAGGAATACTCACTAGTGGAGAGTCCTGTATACATTTTTGGCACACATTAGATTCGCAGACAATCATGAGAAATTACTTTCAGACATAAATTCTTTCAGTTTGAGTCTAACGGTGTACCACCCCATTTTTATGGGCTTGTCGCCAACTTTTCAAAATCCCGCCAACCCATACACGTAAGCTAGGAATTTACCCTAAAATATTTAAGGAATCGAAATAATTTTTCCTGGAACTACTCATAACCTTTTCTGCTCCTGATGTTTTCTCAATTTTTATAAGTTTCAGAAAATAGAGGGTAGACAGGTATTCTCCTACGAGTCAATGATGTTTTCATAAAAAAAATAATAAGCTACATGTGCATTTTTGGATACTGTAGCTTTCTTTCATTACCAAACTCAATGTTATTTTAAAGAAAAAAACTCGGTTCTTTCCAAAATCTATAGAAATATCGAAAATAATTATTTGACCGAATGCAATACTTTCATTGCCCTATGTGAACATATGGGTAATTGAAAATAAAAAATATTTATTCAAACTAAAAATTTTTAAAAAATCCTTTAATTTCCGCATTTGTCAGTGTTTTAATATGTATTAACTATGAGCCAAATTTCATTAAAAAAATAAAAAATAATAATAATAATAAAAAAATTTAACTAGTAACTAGAGTTATTCAACTTTTAATGTTTTGCAATTCAATGCAATGTTTTGCCATTGTTTAACAAATATTACTTAAAACTCTAACAATTTATATTGACTGTTTTTAACTGCCTTAAAATAAAACACTCAAGAGTAGAATATAGTTAACTCATTTTATTATGATATATACAATAGCAACAAATATCAAACAAGCACTAAAATATACTTAGTAACTCTCTACATAGTATTTAAATTTTATGTACAAGTAACAAAGGAATCAAATGCCAACCAAAACTGGCAAAAGACTCAATTACAATTTTTAAAAAATTCACGAATTTTAATCAAAACTTAAATGTTCGTACCATAATAGCTGAGCAAGTAGCATGAATTCAAAGGGTATATATTTGAGAGACAGCATAAAAAACCCAGTGTTTTGTTTTTATATTATCGAAATTATTCATTACTGTACATTATCTCGACCACACATTTAATCCCATATTGAAGAAACAGACCAAAATTTGTAATTGGCTTCAACCGTATTTAGCGAATAGGAAGAAAAATTAACATAATATATCTTAGATTTTCATTATACAAATGAACTTGTCAAACAGAAAACAAATTTTGGTCCATTTAATGAAGGACATACATTTTTTACAAAGCTCTTTGAACACAGACTTTTAAAAGAGAAAAAATGAAATAAAACTTTACCGAATTCTACAATAATCAATTGAATTTTCAAAAAATTATTTTACATTGTAAAAAACAGTATTACATAAACTTCTATGGTAATATTTATAAAACAAAACCCCTAAAACAAAAATGGCTTATTTTCTTTTCATCAATAAAATACAAGTGAAATAAGCAATTAGCAATATGAAAAATTATTTTTTAAAAAATGCAGAAAAGTCATGGTTTAAAGAGCTGTGCTGGACATGTTTTACAATTCTATACAAACAACACTGTTTCAACCATGATAACTTTACAAGCTGTTAAATGCAATGACTGGAATGTAAGAAATTTCAGCATCGAAAATCTAGATACTTGATATTCCTGTAAAATATAGAAGTTTGCAGAAACAGTCAAACAGCAGGAACTATGGATACTTATCTATACATACCACAGTATATTTAAAAATTGAAAATTAGAGTTTATTATTTTATAATTGCATTTATATGGTATTTTTACAAGCAGCTTATGTCAAATATAACATGTGTATATCTATGTTCGGAACTTAGATAATCCTATGAAGCATTAACAGTAATAACATTGCACACATTCCTAGCTGAAAATGAAATGATTTGAACTATAAACATGATAAATTCCTGCGAACTTAAAATAGCCATTTAAGTTTACATGTGGCTTGCCAATATGAAACCCCTTTAAAACAAAACACTTTTTATTAAAATGCATAATAACCAGGTGTCTGTATCATTTCAATAAACAATTATTAAAACAATTTAATATTGACAGTAAAGTAATATTATGTATTAGAATTCCAAGTAGCTACACTTGTATAACAAAGACACAAATCACTTGTAATATATGAAACTTAACATTAGCTACTGTTTACAATTCTAACATGAATCACAAATGAATTCTGCCACCAATAACTATAATAAGCTCGATATTGAAAAGTAATGTGGATATCTAATACTACCTTTATAAACATCAATTCTATTAATTGTGAATAATGTTGAAGTCTTCATCTAAGTGATGAAATTGGCATTTGGTCATAGTAAATAGTGCAATATGGCACTCCTTGTGCTGAACAACAAACAAAATTGCAACTCAAAATTGATTTCAATAATACTTTATCTGGCATTCGAAATATAAAAAATTAAAATCAGCTTTTCATACGTGGTCCCCTATTGTCTAAAAAATAGTTAATGGTAGTGATATACTTGTATTATTAAGTAGTAATAAATAGTAATGCTTTCTTTAAGTTTAGTTCATTCTATTAGAAAATCTTACTTTTTCTACTCATTGATTGATGCTTCAATCAAGGAGCTTATAGTAAAATCAAAGATGAAGTATAAAAAATTTGGCAATGTAACTAAGTTTCCTTTTAAAATTCTTATTTAAAAAAGGGACACAATACATTATGAGACATTTTAACACATAGAATGACAAAAAAATCACTAAATTCTAAACATAAATCTCTTTCTAAAAAAAAAAAATTGGCTAATAATTAATAAAAATTTAATTCAAATAAAACACATGAAAATAGTTAAATCAATGCAACATTCACAATATCACAGGAATCATAATATAAATTTGACAAAATTTATTTATATATAAGAAATAATGAATAACGAATCATTTTGACACACTGATATACCAAACGTGCAAACATAAGATAGATATTAGCACTGCTTTATTCTATACTTAAAAAAATACAACATTTACAATATATGGAAACAAACAAATGAAAAACACTTTTATTTTCATAAAGTTACCTAGGAGATATCAAACCGGTAAATTACAGTGTTACTCACACTTGCATAAAAAAGTTGCTTTTAAATCTTTTGTAAAAACAATTTTTAAATCGCATACATGGTAAACATATATAGCTGAGTTAAAAGTAAGTCATTAAGATAATTCATGTTTATTCATTAAACGTTGGTTCTCTCAATTTAAGATTTAATAGAAACTATTCAAGAGGTAGAAATATTGCTGCATTACAAACATATTAAGGTTTTAAGTTGGGTGTTTTTAGTCCTTTAAAAAACAAACGCCTTTCATCAATAAATGTAATGTAACAGCAAGCAGATTAAATAACTTAAAAAACAAATTCCGAATTAAACAATTGATAAAAGCAATTTTTTTCTTTTGAATTGTTAAGGAAATTATTTAAATAATTTTCAAAATACTTTATTACGTATGTAGAGAGGTTTTATCAAAGAATAATTCATGAATGAATTGATTTATAAATTACTTTGGCACTAAAAAAAATTTTTTAAAACATAAATGCAGGTTTTACTATATTTTTATTAATAATCAATAACATGAAAAAATGTAATTTAAATTTTGCAGCACATTAGTCTTGCACATTGAGTTACATAGTTATCAGCTGGAAAAACTCTACTCAAAGAGTTCAACAGTGAATTAAACTCCATGTCAACCGGTATTATAATTAATGTGCTTTAAAAAATCCTGAATAAACAGTTTTGATTTATAAAAAATGAAATACAACAAGCAAAATTTCTTATTTAAAGAAAATTTATAGTAACGTTAAAAACATACATTTTCAAACACTGAACATCATAAATTTTGACTCAATGAACTTTTTTTTAATTTGTTTTACATTTTATTATCTAATGAGGGAGTGATTATTCGAAAAAATAAACCAGTGTTAAAAGAGAATTATATCTATTTTCAAAGTTTATTAATGAAAAGCTGCAAATTAAAATGTACAAAAAAAACTCACACATTTTCTAACAATATTCTATATAAGGAATTTTGGCCAAAGAAAACGTTTAAAATTTTTCAAAGTTCCTATAAGTTTTTATCGTCTAATTATGGAAAGTGATCCAATAACATTGCTTATGGGGATATCCTTTTGGAAACACCTTATCTGTAGTAAACTTATATATATAAAACACCAGTATCAATTAGCAATTATTACAGCAAATATATTTATAAAAACAAGTCATACTCGTAACAAATTGTTAATAGACATCAAGAAAGGTATTACAAATTTGATAAAATTATCTTTCACGATTAAACTTCATAAAGATGATATATAAGTCAATCTGGTAAATTTTAATATCAGTTAATTCAAGAAATCAAATGGTTTCAATTTAAAAATGACACACTTGATGTTTCTGTCAAAAGTCAATCCTGCATAACTTATTTGATGCATGATAGTTTTAATGTTTAAATAAATAAAGATAGACTGAGAGGATATACATACGCTCATTTGTTCACTTTATGCTATCCATAGTATATACACAAAGGCCAAGAATATATATTCAGAGTATCTATCACTAAAGCAGTTAACTACATATTTCTATACACATTGTTGTGTAGTGCAGTTTATCACCAGGAATGAATTTCAAATTTTATTCAAATACATTAATTTGTCAAATCTATTGTGATAGTTTATATGAAAAACTTGATGTGGGGAAAAATCACAGAAATCGAATTTTTTGCAGCAAGAAATTCACTTTTGTACTTTTTGTCACAAGTCCAATTAACATGTGTTTCCATGTTAACCGGTTAATTAACAAAATAATGAATATCTGAAATAGGAAAATGAGTTATGTTCATCAGTTTCAAGTTACGTAGCAAAAAATCTAGACGAAATCTCACTTTATCCATGAGGGAAAGTTTCTGTGGTATGACTTTGATGAACATTTCTTTGGCTCTCTTCTCTCTTGTACTTAAAGTAATTGAATCACTTATATTTTATAGAAAAAACTATTTTAAGTTGTTTCAAATGTTGAGCCAGTTATACTGGATTTGCAACCTGCAGCATGTAAAAGGCATCCTGTTATCGAATCTAAAAAAAAAGATTTAAAAAATTAAAACTTTACGTAGGGACACTAAATTTATTATTTCAAGATCCATTTCAGACTGAACTGCATATCATTGTCCCTGCATTTAAATTGTAAGAAGTAATTTTAGCATTAATTTCCATGTTTTATAATAAGGGTAGTTTCCAATAGTAAATCTTTCTCAGATTTAAAACATATATTGCATGTAAACTATTATACTGATTACTGATTGATATAAGTTTTTTGAAAAAGGGAATATGTAGCTCGTAGGTTTTTATAAACATAAATTACTTTAGTCAAGTTCAATATATTCCCTTTTTTTTACTCAAAGTAAGTAAAGACTGTAACCAAGCTCTTAAAATCTTATTCATAAAAAGGGTTTTTGCCAAAACAGTTGATTATGGGCAAGAATCTGTTTCTCGATTTATCAACCAATTTCTGTAAAAAAAAAAACTCAGAATATCAAAGTAACCAATATTAATTGTAACTTTTTGCTATCATTGCAGATATTTTTATTACATACTTAGACGGATGCAAAGATTATTCTCCTCAGCTGCAAGGAAAAGGAATCGAAGAAAAAAGATGGTGAGTGGATTATTATTTTTATTAATATTTAAATTAAAAGGTCAAAAATAAAAAAATAAAATCAAGCTCATGATTTTAAGATGTTCTCATATTCTTTTCTTTCGTCAAAATTACTTTTTATACATTTCAACAGTTCCCCTCCACATATGCATTTAATATTTATTAATATAACAAAATGTTGAAATAAGTTTTTACATCATATCGGTTATTTTCCAACCATTCTCTGTATTAGGACAGTGATACTCATTTGTCATCTGTAAAAACAACCATCTATTAAGGTTTTTTATGAGAATTATTAATAGCAATTGTACATGTTTTAACATTTGTGTTTAATGAAGTTAAGCATTTTTTATGAAAACCCATTATAAGCACTTAGCAAGTTTTGATACTTTTTAAAAACTTTGTTTAATAAGTAGAAATATCACACTTCATTTTTAAAATTCCATCTCCCAAAATTTTATAGCAAACAAAACTATATTTGGTTCAATATTTTTGCAAGGGGTCCATTTGTGACCTGTCTGTACGCACAGGAAGCTAGCTTTAGAATCAATATCAAGAAAGACAATCAAGTGCACATTCCAGAAAACGGAAATGATGATTTAGATTAAATTGACGAGATTAATTTCTAGAAGCAATACATGTTCCATAAGGATACAGTTGGGGACATCCTCAAAGTTTAAAACCCTCACCAAGAATTCAGGAATTGTGCCCTACCAGCCATTGCATTTTAGCAAATAACCTAATATTGATGGTATGCACCAAATAAATCAAACTTCATCTAACCGTGCCAGTAAGGATTTTTTTCAAGGTTGTTGGTGGAACTTTCCCCCTACAGTACATTTATTAACCTTCGACAGAAGCTAAAAAAGAAGATTTCAGGGAATTGAGGAACTTTCACGTTTTTTGGTTTTATTTTTAAATAAAAGTAGAGAAAAAAATCATGAAAAACAATACCATTCTTTCAAAAATTTGAGCTCAGATAGATAGTTAAAAAAATATTTAGTTTTTCACTTTGCAATTAGGCAGGTAAAAGCCACTTTTGTGTGAAACGTCAACGCGCAGATAATGAACTAGTCTAAAACCTGTTTTAGACGAGAATGAGTGTGGTTTCTTCCTCGTTTTGTGACTTTAGCTCTGCGTAACCACGTCACGGTTTTTTCATTCATTTTTGGTCACATGACTTTTGTTTTGATTTCGGCTCATTTTAAACTCGATTTTTGATTAATTGAAAGCATAAAGATAAAAAATAATTGCACTGCTCAAATATATTCATTACGTAACACTAGAAAATACAAAAAATATTCATTTTCCTCACTTGTGCAAGTTCCTCATTGTTTAAATATTTGCCTAATATTTAAAACTTGCTTTATACAAATGAAACTGTGAAAAAAAAATAGAATTCATAAATAATCATAATAAAAGATTTTTACACAATATCTTCTTCATTAATTCTTTAAGAATATGCACTATAACATGTAATATAGTGATTTTATCTACATCCTTCGACATGAACAGAGAAGAGCATACTCTTACAAACTTGGATTGCGTTTGAATATTGCTGTTAGCTCAAATGTAAAAGTGGATAAGTACAAAAATCAACTCTTGCAGAACTAACACAGTGTTGTTAATCCTCTCATTCAAAAAGGTTATGTCTATATATTTTTGTAGATTTCACCATTTCTCATTTTTTGATTACTCTTTCCAGATAAGTGGGAAGTTTCACCATAATTTTGATTTTCCAAATAAAAATTGATTATTAGATTGCACTTTGATAAAACTGCCCTTAAGTTTATATTAGCTACATTTGCAATTTTGAGTCTTTTGTTTCTAGCATGTATAAGTGATTGAGCTGCCTTATTTTTTTTTATCCTTATTAGCAGTCTTTTGTAGGTTTAGATTTATCCTACGGTGCCGGACGGATTGGCGATTTAGCGCCAAATGTGGCAACCCGTTGAATTAGTTTTCCTGTAATCCTAGTGAGCGTTTAGATTTAGCAACACAGATTTTTGACGTCATTTTTAATTTTTGACTTTTTTGAAAAGTCGCTATCCAAATTCTGGCACGTACAGCAAATTTTAACCCTTTTGTTTCCTTCATTAATCATTGACTGAGCACTCGAAATGTCGATTTTAGTCCTGCAAGTGTATAATAAAGTTTTTTTTTTCTGTTCTTTTCGAGGTAGTTTGTTTCTGCATCGCTTTCTTTGATTAAAATTCCAAGTCCAGTACGGATCGTGCGCTAAGAATTGATTACATAGAGCTGCGCCAAATTATGGTAACCATAGCTAGTTGACATGTGATTAAAAAAAATGGCGAGGCTGCTATTTTTTAGCAAAAATCACCTTAGCGTAGAATCCGTACCTGACTTGGGATTTTAACCTTAGCTTTTTCGCTTCTCTTTTTGCATTATGACCAATTAGTTTACTACACATGCTATGGAAAAGTTCACTTGTTTACAACTCTCGTCGATCGAGTACAGTTGAGCTGTAGGAATAAGTCATCGTTTTACCTCTGTCAACGTGCGCTTTCACTATAGTCACGCAGAAAGGAAGTGAGTAGTCAATGCAACACGTGACGTCACAAGAGATACCGCGCGGCCGCTTACTAACATCGCTTTTGTGGGTTTTGTCAGGTCTCTTTCACTTACGATCGCGGCAAAGAATCCGGAATATAAAAAATCGCAACAATCGGCATCGTTATTACGAATTTGAAGAAAATATAGGTCGAATCAACACAGAAATATAGGATTTATAGGACAATTATAAAATATAGGACAATATAGGACGTTTTTTCCGATTTTCAAAAAAATATAGGATTTATAGGATGTCTGTGACCCCTGCTAATGTCAACCAAGAAAGGTAAAAGTAATATTGTCTATGAAAATTAGTCTTACACCCTTTCAGTAGCAGTAGTATTTAATGAACTTCTGGGAATATATGAAAATCCTTTTTTAGAATATTATGTTAAAAATATTTAAACAAAAACATGTTGATTGTTGAAAGTCCCAAGGTGAATTAATGCTTATTAAGCATGTGTTGTTGCAGCAATTAAGTTGATAAATGAAAATTAAAACTTGTTGAGTGAAATATATTTCTGAAAATTAAAAAATTGCAACTTCTATTATATCAAAAGCATACTTTCAAAGCTTAAATTGATGACATATTTTTCTTTATTGCCTTTCAATGTTACCAAGTACTGTGTTCTTTAAAAAATGCTACATAAATAAGCCCAAGGAATGTTGTGGAGAGAGTAAAGGCTTTGGAAAAGTGTTTTTCTTCCATAGCTACACTTCTGAGCATTGTCGAATGGGCACCTTAAACTATTAAAGTTGCTACTGCAGTTCTACAATGCCTTGCAATATGGATACTACAATAAGAAAGATAGTCAAAGTCTATAAATGTTACGACAATATTAATTAAAATTTCCCTGCTATTTGAGGAATCTAAAATTTGACTAATTGGTATTTCAAAGCTAAAACTGAAATTTTCAATTATCATGTTCTGCAAATACTATGTTATGTGTCAAACATTACAGCCTAGTAAGGATCATTCCTTATACTCGCTATGTTACAATCTTCTAGCCCAGTGCATTTAGAAACTACAAAATTTGGTGGGTAAGTACGAAAATGATCAATTAATGAAACGACATAAATTAAAAACTCAAAAATAGCTAATGATATATTTTATATTTGAAATCCTTAAGTCAATGCATATGCAGTGGCTCCACCTAGTTTTTTCTTTTGCTATTTTAATTTTCATTTATAATCGATAGACATTAAATGTAAACAATTTATGTCATTTCATTAAATGATTATATTCATACCTACTCGCCAAATATCAAGGTTTTCTACAAAGTAGTTTCTAAATGACCTAGGCTAGATTGTAACATATCGAGTATAGGAAAGGATCCTTACACAATAATGGGTGCAATTTCACAAAAAAAAAAACTTTAAAATTTTATTCTTTAAGTTGTGTCAAAATAAATAACATATTAAATGGCTTTTTTCACTATGACTAGAATTAAAATGTAAATACTCAATAATAATTTCATTTCAAAACAAACCGTGTATTTACAATGCTAATCTATACAAATATGAATTTTCTTATCTCTTACAATTTGCTAAGTTGATGAATTTAATTAAAATAAAAAAATTAAATTTGGGTAATTTACATGGACTGCTTTCAGTAACTACAGTTAATTTGAAAACATTATATGGACAACTTTACTTAGCTGTGCTTGACCACTTCAAACTTTTAATTTAAATCAAAAGTCTGAAATATAATACCCACATATAATGTAAGCAATTCATGTTTTACAGTGCAGTGTGATAAAATCATACATATATAAGAAGTCTTTCTCCACCCACCTTGGCTGCTGACAGAGGGAGATGAGTGTGTCTTCCCATTGGAGGGCTGTCCTAGGTACGATGCTGGTACCCATCCTCTCTTGGATGTGTCCAGCACCCGCACGTACCACCAACCAGCACACCCCACCTTTTCCACTTCAATAGTCTCCCCTTCCTTCAGAGAGGCCTCGCCAACATCGACAGCTTCATAGTCACCCAGAGCAACGTAACGTCCACCAACCTGTTACAGAGGGAAGCAATGATAGCATAAAGATGTTTTCAAGAAAACGGCACTGATGTAAATGTGTTTAGTTGAAAGTCATGATATTACAAAAAAAAAATTTTAAACTAAATTATGTTTTGTTTTTGTAATAAGATAAGACTAAGAGAAACCAACTGAATTAAGAATTTAATAAAATGTATTTCTTACTTAAACTGAATTTAATAAATATTTACTTGAAGCAAAGGGAATAAGTGTTAAATCAATTTATTGAAAAATATTTCATTTAAATTCTAATACCGTTTGGAGGTTTAAAAAACAGTTTAAACAAGAAGAGTTGCATTTTCAAACTAAACTGTTTTAAATTTCAAAAATTACATGCTTATTAACTCGGTTATTATTATTTTATTATATTTTTTTTATTTTCTGCAATAGTTGAGTTTTATACATTTTTTCATGCATCTTATGAAAGCTTTAGAAGAGTAAATGCCATACTCTAAAACCATAAATTATTGCAACCATAAAAATTAAAATTAAAAAAAGCCTTACAATTTTAAAACTACTTTCAATGTTTCAATTAAAACAAAAAAATACAACTTTTCAACAGATATTCTAAATCGAAATTAATAAAACCAACTGTTTTATTTTAAGCATGATTTAAATGTTGAAACATTTAACTAAAAAATATTAAAAAACACTTCCTTTCATAACTTTTTCTTAGATCAAACCTACTAGATACAAAAAGATTTGGAAATACTTCATAGCAATATAAAAGGTGAAAATGTTAATACAGATTTACATTTTTGAAAAATATGTATAAAGTAAATTAGAAAAAAGATCAGGTTTATAAGGATGTTACTTTTTTCATAAGCTAAAAAAAATGTGCATAAAATATTTCTTAAATTCAATTTCATTAAGAAATCAAATAGTAATAAAAAAGTTTTGCCGAATTTCATGGGATTGGCATTTTAAAAAGAGGATTATTTCAAGAATAGGTTTTTAAATTATCTCAAAATATAAATCAAGAAGCAAAAACAAATTTACAAAACATTCTAGAACTAGGTCACTATTACAAACAGATATCTGCTCTTTAAAACTTGCCTCTGTTGTGATGACGAACACATCTCCTTCGTCATCTTCATCTTCCGTTTGTGAGAAATCATCAGCAGATGACCATCCATCATCCGAGTAAGATGTGCTGTTCCTCTCTTCTCTTCCTCGGTAAGGTAAAGATGCGACCGTGGCACGACGACCCAGCTCTCCCGGTTGTCGTGGTGTCACTGGGCTGGTGCGGTAGGAAGTGGGGTTGTGCCAACTGAAGCTGCTCCTGTTGCTTCTGGATCGACTGAAAGAGCAAAAAGTTATCGTAATTTGAAAGGACTAAATGAATTTGAAGAACATTTGGTGATGGTAGACCTGGTTTCATCGTTTAGAGCGAACAAAGTATGCATTTATGAGCTTTATTGTTGCAATTGGAATGTGAATATGGTTTTAGAAAGAACCCGGTTTAAATTTGAATTGAACAATGTGAATTTTTGGCAAAATAAATTAATGTTAATATTATTTATTGTATGGAATATTTTACTGTTAGAATGGTTGGAACTTAAAATGATTTTATAAAAATACTTTACAGAATTTAAAAAAAAAAAAGTTTTTGCATCCATAAAATTAGGAAGTCTAGCATATCACAAACAAAATTATTACATAGAAATTATATAAATAAAATACATAATTCATCATTGGGGAGTACAAAAAACACTTGGATTCTCAGGAAATGTATATCTTTTTAAGCTGTGCAATCTACAAAATTTTACTGCAGTCACTAATCACTTACATTTAGGAATTTATTTGGAATTACAATCCCTTAAGAAAGAAATTTGTTACCATTAATGAAAAAATTAGTGCAATTTATTGAATTTTAATTACCTTTTTGACAGAGTTTCAAAGCATTTCAATTATAAGTGGTTATTGACTTCGAGAAATTGATGTAAAGCATCTTTTTCACCTACTTATTCTTATCTTAACACATTGAGTGCCTCGTCAGTCATCGGTGGCCGATACTGAACTTTCTGTTTAAGGCGCATCAGCCATCGGTGGCTGACAGTGTAAAATATTATATAAAACTACAAAAAAATATTGTTTTAAGTAATTACTGAAAATTTACTTAATGTTTATTTATTACCGAATTATATCACTAACACGTTGAGTGCCATATCAGATCTGAACTTTCCGTATAGGTCGCGTCAACTACTGGTGGCTGACAATACGCTGTTGCTTTTCCCGCACCTATAATTTGACATAGTGCCTTTCTTAGTACTTTTAAAAGTGCAAGAATCCTTAGTTTTTGAAGTACTATTGATATTTCAATAGATAAAAAAATTATTAAATATTCTATGGCTAAACTGCTCCTGTGAAAAATTGCCTGCCTAAGAATTTTAAGTCCGAGGTCTGCCAATGCTGAGTAAACGTGTGGAATGAATGTCTATAAGTAATTCATTCTAAAACTAAATATCTTTTACTGCGATAAGAAACAATGGCCCTAATATATTAACATAGCTGTATCGAGTAAATTTCAATCTGTTAGTAGTGGGCTTTGCATTGCTATACTACAATACCAGAGCTTCTAAGCAGCATGCATGGCTTGAAGGAGAATTCCTTAAGAATTTGCATGGCACTCAACGTGTGGATAAAATTTTGATCGACTGCATTTGTTTGAAGTAATAAGTTAGCAAGATACAGTAGAACCTCGATTAACCGACATAATTCGGACCAGAGGTAGGTTGAATAAGCGAAAATTCCGGAAAATAGAGAGTCGAAAATCATTTACTTTTTATTATTTTTTACATTTAATGAATACAGAGCTTTTAATGTTTTTTATGACATAATTATTGGAAATGAGTTTTTGTTGTTGTAATCTTGATAATTGTAGTTTCGCGACTCTATCTAGGAGTCTTTTGAAAGCAATAGTTCAGTTTGATCTGCATCTGAATGTTTCTCTAACCAAGTCAATCCTTTTGAAAAATAGTCAAGAGACTCACCATTACTTATGAAACTTTAGAGTAAGGGAAAAAATTCCAATTTAAAAAGGAGCAAATGATTTATTACTCTTTAATGAGATTTTTGATGTCGACAAAATGATTGCTGGTGAACAAAGAGTTCTGGATAAAAGAGGGACGGTTAATCAAGGTTCTACTATATATATATTTTTTGTATCTCATGATTTGTGATACTGTTTTCAAACATGCTACAATATACTCATTATATTTTTCATACAAAACCAAAACTACAATAGTCTAGCAAATCATTATTATAATATTAAACAAAGATAAAACACAAATCAACAAACAGAAAAACCATTAAGTAGTATTTTGCTTTTAGGAAAAAAAACATCTAAATATAAGTCTAATTAATGATTGTTTAAATTTTAATATGTTGTTTAATAAAATATGGCATTTTACTAAACGTGTATTGAATAAAAATAATTTTGTTAAAAAGAAATATTCAAAATGAATCATTATACCTATGAGTCATTCCTTGTGTTGGAGTAATTCCATTAATATATCCAAGCTTTTGTATTTTATCTGAATGTTGCTTCAGATTTTCATCTAAAAATATTGCAAATACATTACTAGGCAAACAAATTATTTATCGTAAAGAGTAAATCACAAAAAAATATGAATGCAAATGAATGAAATTCAATT
Organism: Linyphia triangularis; assembly: GCA_963978545.1. Taxonomy (NCBI): domain Eukaryota; kingdom Metazoa; phylum Arthropoda; class Arachnida; order Araneae; family Linyphiidae; genus Linyphia; species Linyphia triangularis. Next base: position 71,046,535 of record OZ021732.1, read on the forward strand.
TAGATATTTCAAATAAAAATTAGTATATAGTTTATAAAAAGTTTCATAGTCAATAAAAAGTTTATCTTGATTTTATTAACAAGAAACTCAGAATGGACCAGCTAGCTCTTAAGCAAAACAAAGCTGAACTTCACACAAAAGAAACATAAAATTTTAGGGAAAAATCTTAGAAGTGAAACGACTTTGAGCAATTATACCATATTGACAAACAGGAGAATCTAATTAAATCCAGTTATATAATTTTTAAGCAACATTAAAAGTACTAAAATTTCAGTTAAAATAAATTGTGATATGTTAAATGTACAATAAAAATAATAATTAAACTAGGAGGAAAAATATTTGCTAATTCTTTGAATTAGTGGGTTGATAAAAATCAAAATAACCAGGTAAATACAGTTAAAGAATCAATTCACTTTTTCCTTTCCCTGTCAAGATACATAGTATTATTTTAGAAGAATCTGCAGCTACATAAAAGTTGTGACTTCAACAATTTAAAAAGAAAAAGTCAAAGGTCTTCAGATTATTTGCTTTAGAGGATTACTCATCTTTATTTTAGATAATTCTTAAAATGTTTTCTTTGATATAGTTTTGTGTGTTTATTCAATAGCTCTAACTAAACCATTTTATGTTACCATTCCATACTCATGCGTACAACTTTTTGGATAGACAAATAAATTGACATAGATACTACCAAGGGTGTGTTCCGTATAATTTATCTTTGGAATATAAAATAATAAAATATAACTTCCCCTAACTAAACTTAGTTATTTGCACAATTTTTTAAATAAACAAGCATTAACTTAAAGAGTTTATGTAGGTCATAAATGAAATAATTAAACTAATCACCTTTTAGGTGTTCAAATTGAAGCAGTAAAACTTTCTTAATTTCTTTTACCCAAATTTCTTTCACATCCACAGATGGTGCCTAAAAGTTTAATCATAAAACATAACACTCACAAATCTCAATAAAAAGATTCAAATTTTTATTTTGAATACATTCCAAAATTATAAGAAAATTTATAATTTTTCACTCTGTGCAAATTATTAATCTAAAAGATGTTTCAAGCTTACCTGTATAATAAATACTTGAGAGCGTCCATGCAGCCATAATTCAAACTTTCTCTTGTCACCTCGATAACCTTTCATATTTTCAGTCAAACCAATTTGGGAAGTCTATAAAATTTTGTTTAAAAGTGAAAATACTTTCAAATATATTTCACACCAGAAAACTAAACACATATACATCTTGCTCTAATTTATTACAGTAAAAATGTGCATGACATGCATACATTAAAAAAATAAAATAAAAAATGCTAACTACAACATGAGAGAGTTGCATTGCAGAAGTACACATTCTATATCATGGTGACAATAGAACTACGCTTCTTTTTATAGCTTTGTGTATAAAATTTTGAAAGGTATCAAAATTAAAAGTGTGTTTCCATAACTAAAAATTAAATTATTTATTAATATTGGGATTTTGGTAAGTCAAATCTAAAATCAGTCTATTTTATCATAATCTTAACTATTCTTTACAAGGAGAAAATTAATAAAATAATATTATTATTTGAATTCTTATATGTTTGTAAAACTAAAAAAAAATTAAGAAAACTTCAGTAACCTTCTCATTTTTCAAATTGATGTTGGGTACAATGGGATGTTAAATTATGTACTGATATGAGTAAACGTTAGATTTAGTATGTTTATCTAATAAATATAATGGGGTTTCAATGTAAATAAATAGAATTCTCTATAAAGTCTAGGATATCCACAGGGAAAACAATTTGAATTACATTGATAATTTTCTTCTGATTATATCTATACACTTTTTTTTTTTTTTTTTGAATTTTCAAAAATATTAGTTATTGATGAAAAATGTAATTTCTTACTATTGCACAATTTTTTTTTATCATTTTTAAGCTTTTGCATCAAGAAAAATTAAATTCCTTGATTTAATTACAATTTTCAAAAAAAAAAAAAAAAAAAAAAAAAAAAAAACCTACATATTTCCTAATAATTTTTTTAAAAACCATGTACTTGTTACTGGAAGCTTTGAAAATAACAGGGAATTGGGGGGAAAAAAATGATACATATAATTGTGTTGTAACTGCAAATAATTTTTTTTTATAAAAAGTTCAATGAATTCACCTTCAAAGCATTTTTGAATGCATAACTAGGGTTGTCATCTCTACCATACTTCTTTGTAAAAAGGACTAGCTGCTCGTATAAAAAGATGTAGCGTGAACGAGGCTTAAAGCGCAATTCACGAATCCTCTCCTTTTTCCGCTCCATCCATACACTGAATGCACCTTGAAGAAGAAGCTTTCCATAGTCGGCCAAGCTGCCCTGTGAGGGAGGGAAAAAAGACATAAATACAAATACAAAAATTACATCCAACTACGGACACAAGGTCCAACTAGATTGGTCCAGGACGCTGTTGATAAGGTGGAAGCATAAAAAATATTTGCATCATTCTTGTTACAGGATTTTTAATTTGTTAATGAAATAGTATTAAGCACCTTAAACTAATTTTTAAACAGTTTGTATTATTTTATTCAACATGTATAATAGAAAAATAAAACAAAGAATCAAAATCTAACATCATGACCAAATATAGTTACAATAGACTATTTTCATTTGGCTCTAAAGATGAAACAAAAATGAAGATTTTTGAATGATTTCCTTCCTTTGAGAGATTTGAACTTTTGAGATAAGTTTTATTAAATATAAAAATAACATTAAAGGATATAATTATAAGTTATTAAGAATATATTAACGAACTTAAAATGTGGTGCATTTTATTTTTACCATAATTTAGTTCAGAAGCTTTATATAAGTTGTAGTAACTCTTCCCCCCCCCCCCCCATTGCTAGGACACTGAACTTTCCATGCAAGACCTGGTAGTAATGTATTTATATTTAAAGTAAGTAGACACTTTGGTGACCATGACAGTCCGGTTGCCAGGCTGCCTGGTTTAAGTTTTCAGGGTATCTTCCCATACAAGATGTAAATGAGAGCAATTTCCTTTTTAAAGACTTTCACAAATGCATTCCACCCTTTGCAAACATTTTAACCTTGCTATGTTCGGGCATAGTAATAAATCATCAGGGTGGCCACAAAATTCAGGAAAAAAAATTCCCTGACAGATTTCTAAAAAATTCCCTGATTTTAGGGCAAACTTTTTTAAAAATTTCCCCAATTTTCTTAATTTTTCCAGATTTCTAGACACCCTGAGCAAATAGAACATGTATGTTAAAGAGATAATACGCAATTTTTAAAAAAATAGTTTCGATGGTAATGAAAAGTTTAAATTATTCAGTAACATTAAACTTCTAATGACTTACCACAACAAATCTCCATGTAAATAGCGCCAAAATATGGATGAACGTGCCTTAAACAATACAAAATTTCCCTGATTTTCATGAAATTTGAAAAAGTTCCCTGACATTTCCCTGATATTTTCCAGAATCAGAAAGCTCCCTGACATTTCCCTTATTTCCAGGTTTTTCCGGTTATGTGGCCACTCTGATCATTGTGCGATTCTCGTACATGAAAATTTTAATACAACCAATCCATGAAAACAAGTCTTGACTTTATTCTTGCTAGCCTATGCAACATGAAAATTGCAAGACCCCAACAATAAGCACTTGAAAGAAATTTTGTGAAACAAAGATGTAATACTGACCCATAGCTTCACTTTCATAACATTGTCAAAAAACAGTAACTCTCCAATATCAATCTGGTGTATACTATCATTAAAATATTTAGGAACTTCTAACATGGCATCTACTACACAATTCCATTGACAGCATTTAATATGTTAATGGACTTGCAACTTGTTATGCTATTTTTGTAACTTATAGTTGATTGATCATATATAATACAATCTTACGAGCATCATTGACAGAACTACAGATGCATATATAGGAATCTTTAAAGGAATTATAGATACACTTCTCAATTGAAATACTTTTTGTAGATATATGATTCATAAAATGAGAGACAAATTAAATAAAAACTGACAATTTAGTGCTTCAAAATAAATGCCATCAAAGGCGTAAGAAGAATGTTTCAAAAGCAAAATTTACAAATAAAGAATTACTAAATTATAAGAAACATAAACACTAAAACAGAAACCCTGAAAAATCACAACAATGTTATAGCAAATGTAGACCTTCTACAGGGGTGCAAAAATTACTATTTGTAAAAAATGAGAAGGTATAATTCATAATGAGATTTGTTACCTTACTTTAAATAAAAAGTAACTAGTGTTAAATAAAAATTTAATTACATCTCATTCTGATACTTTTCATTCTAAAAATTTACTTTTTAAATATTGAAATGGCAAATATTCATTGAAAAAATCTTATTCATATTTACAGTATGATTTTGATTAAAATTTTTGCTGCAGTAAACCAAAAAAATAATAATCAGAGAATGAAGTGTTTAAAACAGGGTTTAGTAATGTGAACTTACATAGAAACCTGTTATAGCAATCTGGTGCATACTATCATTAACATACTTAAGAACTTCTAACATGGCATCTACTGCATCTTGAAGATCAGATTGCCCTGTACCTTCATCTAAGCACTTTAACAAATCCTAAACAGAAAATATATGTTTAAACTTTATAAATGCATGTATGAATTTACAAAAAAAAAAAAAAAAGAATAAAAAGTCATGGTAATTAATGTGCACCTTTAAAAGTAGCTGATACTTTGTAATCCTTTGGACAGGTTTCAATAAATAAGCTCCAAGAGGCAACTTGTGGCCTAAATTCTTTTGACATTCCTGAATTAAAAAAAAGAAAAGATTTGTAACATTACTGCTGAGAAAGACGTGTAGTATACTCAAACAAATAATAGGTTGTTATTATTATAATTGACACTACAAAAAATAGTTTCACAAATACATAAAAATACCTTGAAAAACGGGTTATCATCTCCACACTGTCTACGTAAGGCTTCAGACTTGGGCTTGTTAAGACAGTAGGTAGTATACAATTTATGGAAGGCATCCCGCTGAAAAGGAAATACATAAGTCATTTTATAACTATTTCAAATTCTTATGATTCAATTTAGGTAGTGCTTTGATATGAAAACCTGATTTCTAATTAATAAAAACTATCTATATACCTAAAACTATTTAAAGTAAAATTTTACCCCATACTAAATTATGAAGCATGAGAAAAACCTAAACTGTTCATTTAAGAGTTAATAATGTTAAAAAAATTTTGACATAAAATAAACAACCAGACATTTAAAAGATTATTAAAAGAATGTTGCAACGATGTTTTCACTCATTGAATATTAAGAAAGATTTTACCATCATCATACTATAATGAAGAATAAAATTTTCCCATAAACAATATGCCTTAGTCCAAATAAGAGGATTAAAGGAATACATTACTTTTATTTGTTTCCCCACACAAAAATACTTCAATAAGATTAACAAACTGCAAATAAGATTTCTGAATTAAAAGGAGAAACTATTCATTACCCTGTTTACAAAACAATGCCCAACTAATTCTGGGGTGCTGCTACAGGCTTGGAGGTCTCTAAGGAAGACACTAAAACACAAATACAAAACATGAAGAACCCAAATAAAATATCAAGTATCTTCATTTATTTATGGACCCTTTGATTCCAAGTTCAATTTTACATACTTGCTGTGGAATGAATAGATATCCTCCATGTTTCCAAACAGGATGTCTGCCTTGCCATAGAGAGTGGAAGGCACTAAGTCTTTCATCGCACTGTTGTTCATTTCTCGCTTATAGCCCTAAAGAAATAAAATACACAAGGATAAACAAATAAATAAGCTAACTGTTTAACTGGAAAATACTTTGATATATAATCAATACATAAATGTTTGATTATATTACTTATTCATTAATCAAACATTTAAAAAACTATGCATATTCAAAGGGTAATTTTAACTTTTTCAGAGGTTAAAAATATAGAACATATGTTAAGAATTTAAAATTTTACTTAAAAATTTTTGACAGCATATTTTTTAGAGTATGTTCAGACTTTAAATAATTTATAAAATATAAGACAGGATACAAAAATATTTACAATCTTCTAATGTTTTATAAGTATCACCATAACTCATACTAATTAGCTAACTCATCTTGAAACATTGCATAACCTAGAAAATATGCATTAATCGGTACTACAATAAACAACATTGTTTTTACACATTTGTATTTTTAGAAAAAATTTCTAGCATTTTCATCCTTTACAATAGAGACCAATAACTAAGCTTGGCAATAAGTAATTCCATCTAAAATAACCTACAATAACAAATAATCAAGGTGAATGAGCACCTCTTTTTTTTAACATAAAGCAGACATGTTCTCAAACCTAATGCAAAGTCTTGTTATAGTTGTCACGAATACAGCCATATTTATCATCTTCATTAATCAATAAATATGAGGTATTTTAAAATAAGTAGAAAAGTTTGAAAGGAAATGAAGAAGGATATATTATACGCTTTCATTTTTGAAGGACATACATTCCCCTAGAATGCTTATGAAAAATACAAATGTATAAGAATTTTATAAGCAAACGAAACTTCAATTTTATCCAATATTTTCTATGCAAACTTCAATTTTATCTTCATGTTTATCTAATACAGGTATATATTAGAAAAACATGCAGAGAAAGAAGAGTTTTCCACAAACCGTAAAATGTTGCAAAGCTCATTTATTTTGAAATAAAGTTAAAAGAAATTTACAAAAACAAGGGAAAAGATGCTATAAAAGTCTAATATTGAAAGCAATTAAAATACTGTCAGTTGCAAAATTCTAGAAACAAATTCATAAACCAACCTGGAGCATATATGCTACCAATGTTTCTCCTTGCATATTTATAACAAGATCCAAAAGAAAATCGAGTTTTTGTCATTTTAACACAAATCCCACATATCATAAATGGGGTTTCTTTAAAAAAAAAAAAAAAAAAAAAAAAAAAAAACTTTGCTTGTAGAAAGACTTGACACTTTCTTAAATTAAAATAAGAATATAAATTAGGGGAAAGGAATTATTTAAAAAAACACACATAAAAAGATATTTTGTTTAAACATTTAAGTAAAATTCTACTTACCTGAATTAAACTGTCCAATTCAGATACATATGCTTTTTCAGTTTCTATGAGCTCAGACATAACATGACTAAAATGTTAATACATAATAATTAATAAAGATTGGAAAATATACTTCAATTATACCAATTTGTTATGCTTCCTAATCAAAATGTTTCTTCAAATATAATCATTTCAAATTTAAAGAAATGAATATTTGTAATGGAAATAGCAAACTACTTAATTATGACTGAATCTAAATGGATAGTAGTTTAGTGTTAGTTCATTTAATAGAGGTTGTGATCTTTAGAACAGTTTCAAAATAAATTATTAAGTATTAAAAAAATATTTTGTTAATTTGAAAACAAAGCATCATATGTATTATTCAGAATTCTTATGATGACTAACTGTTTGTGTTTCTAATTTTGCATATAATGTGACTAAACTTAAAAAATTTACGGTATAAACTTTTATAAACAAAATAGATGGTTAAAATTATTGTAAGCAAAACAATTAATAGTACTTTGAGATAGAAAGGAGTTACATATTTTATAATATCATAAAGTTATTAATTAAAATGTTTTGAAATATATTAAAAAAATCTATCGATAGGAATGAGCTTAATTTGGTTATCAATTTTTACCTCCTTTTATTTTGTAGCATTTCCTGACATGTTCTAGGAGATGGAGATCGAGATTCATTACTGGGTTCAGGAACATGAAGTAGATTATTTTGTTCTTGATGCTGATCTCCAAATCGCACTTCAATTTTAACCTGTGACAATTGCAAAAAATATAAAAATAATGTTTAATGAAATTGTTTTGAATAAAACATCAAAATTCTCAAAAAAATTTAGATGAATCTTAGAAAAGTCATATTAATATTGCAGAGAAATTTTTAAAAATAATTTCTTCATAGATGTTATTAAAAAATATTAGTTATTCATGTAAATTTTGGTTTATAAGCCTTGTTGCTATTCAGTCATAAATTTCTTAATTATAAGTAAAGAAAAAGAATAAATTCCTGGGTTAAACTGCAAGTTTTTAAAAATTCTTTGATAATTCCAGAAGTGAAAAATAAATATTTCCATGTTTTTCATATTTTCCCTGTATGGTCACTCTCTTCTAAATGTAACATCTGGCTCATTTATAGCTTTGGACATACACAGAGATGTTGCCTGGATGCAAGAATTTTAAAGCATATAAAATTTTATTATTGAGGAGTATAAATAATTTTGAAACAGATACAAATCAATTTGAAGCAGTATCAGAATTTTTAAATTGAATAATTAATTCAAGCACTAATTAGTAATTTTTTAACCAAATAACAAAGTCATAGCATAGTTTTTAATTTTATCAATTCTTCTTTTTAATTCAATAAATATTGATTCTTCTTTTTAAGTAAATAAATATAAAAAGCAACATAAATAAAAATTGGGTCCTTCCAAATTTATATGAAAACTATATTTAAAGTAGTTACAAAAATAGTAATTTTAAATATATTTAATGTTTATAATTCTAGTTTCTTATCTTGAAATTATTTTTTCAGAGAATAATTGTTAAAATAGGGATAGGGCAGTTCTGGAGTAATTAAGGTCAAGTGCATATATAAATATATACCTGTAGAGATATCTGTAAACTTCTTGAAAATAACACAGATATTGAAATAATGTTTTTATTACACTCTTCAAATACTAAAAAAATGCTGAACAATTTTTCAAATAAAAGCACAAGAACAAAACATTTAGTTCAAATCAAACTGAAATTTGCAAAAAAAGTATTTGTTATGTAGTTTCGAAATGATTTAAATTAGCTCTCTATGTTAGAGCAGCTTTAAAAAAATATACTATTCTAACATGTTTTGTGTGTAAATGTCAAACCTCTTATGAAAGTGAAAATTTCACCGATATACTTCAGTTACTATCTTCAATATTTTCTTGGCATGTCTGCATCAAATTATTGAATACTTAAAACTATTTTTAACAATATGGTATTTTGACAGAGCTTTTTGAATTCTGATTAAATGGTCAGTTGACTAAAATTAACATTAGTTTTTACCTTAGGCACAGTCTTTGTTTTTCTTACAATCTTCCTCCTTCCTTCAGGAGATTTTCCTGAAGAAACTTGTAGGGTTGCTGGAACAACTGGCTCAGGTATGACAGTTTGAACTGGAACTTTGTTTCGAGAAACAATTCTCTGAAGACTGCACTGTCGCTTCTCACACATCATTTGAACATCTTCAATCCTTTTCAGTACCTTTAAGTGAAGAACATTTATAATTATTATGTGCAAGAAGAAGAAAATAAACTCATATAAATTAGCACCAAAAGACAGTAGGGTGGAGTGATATCATTACACATACGTATATATTTTTTTTTTGTAAGTATCTTGAATAAGTATCTTTATTTAAAAAATAAATATAAGATTCTTTATTTCACTTCTAAAAAATATTGACTCTTTCTTTCTGAAGATAATAAGATTGAGAGACAGTAATGTGAGCTTGATTAAAGAAGTACTGCTGAAAAATATTTTTTCAAGTAAAATAATAATAAGAACAACAAATAGTACCAACCTAAAACAATACACTCATTACAATATGATGGAACAAAAAATTTATAAGTATTTAGGAAAAGAAATGAATTATAAATTAGAATTAAGTTGAAGTAAAATAGCTTATTCATCTAATTTCATCTGTAGAATACAATACTTAAAGTTTTACTTTTTTAAATTTTGTGTCTGCACTAAAATTAAATTAAATTTATATTATTTCACCATTTTGAAAAGATTGTAGCCATAATCTTACTGATTTCCTATCCGAAATGAAATTTAAATTATTAATTGGTAAAAAAGCTACTTCTGTGGTAATAAAGTAGATTTACACACCTACATATTTTTTAATAATGAAAATAGATTTTAAAAAAGTATTATAGCAAGACAATAATATATAAAGTGTAACCTTATCCATTTTGGTGCAAAGAAATATCTAGTCTCAAAATAATTTTAAAAAAGATTGCAAATTTAAAATAATAATGTAGGAACTAAATCAACAGCAAAGACAAATAATATTCTTTCCATTACATGAAAACGTGGCATTCAAAAAAAATTGTTCATTTACAGTTACAGTAGTTATGCATACTTTTCATTACAAGCCAAATAAGTTACTAGCCCACTTAAAATGTGATTAAAATAGAATAAAGAAAATATATTTTCTTGCTATGCATATTTTCCTTATGTAGATATTGTTAAAATAAACATGGAAACAAAAAATCAATAACGTTTGGAAGTTGTGATTATGCAATGCCACCTCTTCAATCAAAGCTGATAACAATAACAATTTATAATAAAAAAAAATATTAAAAAAACTCTAGAAAAATTATATTGAGACATAGATTATGCCTCACCTGCTGCACTAGAGCTCTTGATTCAGGTGTGATAACTCCCTTGAAGAGTAAATGAATCTCCTTAGGGTCGTTAAGATTAAACTCGTTTGAGCTTTCTAAAAAATATTCTATTTCACTTAAGGCAGCCTGAGCAAAAGTGGGTGAAGAGTATTTTTCTATTTGTTGACCAGCTAATAAGTTCACTCCTCTAGTACACCATTTATTGGCCTGAATAAAGATAAATTATATCAAGAAGGAGAAGGTGAATTATTTTGTGAACAAAAAGCAATTGCACATACATTTAGATTGAAATAGTTTAATAAAACATTAAAAAATAAAAAAGTTTGTACTATGTATTTCAATAAAAATTTACTTACACTACTTAATATTTAGCATTAATTTAAATGTTGAAATCAACAATGTGACTGTTAACTTTTTTAATTAATGATCAAATGCAATATTATGAAGCCATTCATATTATCCCCCCCCCCCCCATATAATTAAAATTTATATAATTTCCAGGCACTATGCAAATCAATATTATATTAACCATTTAACTGAAAAAGAAAACCACTTATTTAAAAGACAAAAAAATAATACAAAAGCCTCTAAAATACCAAACAATAGTTTGAAAGATGACAGCACAAGTTTAAACTTAGAACTACAATTAAATTAGGTTACTGTTTTACTCTCACATAAAAAAAATATTTAAGTACTAGTGTACTGCGATTTTTGAATAGGTATTTAAATAAAAGTTAGTCAATAGGTACTTAAATAAAAGTAAGTCAATAGATATTTAAATAAATGTTACTCAAAAGGTATTTAAATAAAACTTAGTCCATTTAATAGTAATTTATTTGCTTCTAATTTGAAATCAAATGTTAACAAAATAAACTATATCTTTACCTTTTCTATCCTTGCTTGAAGATCCCGACTTTTCCTCAAGATTTCAATTCGGAATGCAACTTGTTGACGTATGTCAGCCACAATCCTTTCAAGCTCAATACACTTTGGAGCAATAGAATCAACGGCATAGTGATTAGCTGCAATCAACTTTTCACCATCTTGTTGAAGCTGGTCAGCTTTGTCTAGATCATCCTGGTTTTGAGACATGTGTATTATTAAACGTCAGAATAAACAAAACATCAACTAATGCATGCATTAAATTAGAAAAGTCTCAAATGTAAGCATCTACAAAGCAAATATACACTATCAAGTAAATAAATCTAATATTCAATAATGCTGTGTCAAAATATATAACATGTGATGGTATAAAATAAGAAAAATTACCTAAAAATTTTTGTTCATAAAATAAACAGCAAGATTAAAATACTTCGCAATTTCATGGTACGAGATAAAAACATACAAATACTTTTCTTTATAATAATGGCAAGTATTGAAAAAGATTAATGAATGAACTAAACAATAAATCATCTGACAAAATATTAAATGTAAAAATAAAAAAAATAAAAAAACAAGGACATACTTTTAAGTACAATTTAAAGTTTTCCAAATTTATTTATTTTAAAGTTTTTCAACTTTATTTATAAATATTCTTGCAAATTTTTATCATGAAAAGATTTTACTTCCAGTATTTTTTTTTTTTTTTAATCAATGTAACTACTTTATTATATGTCATTGCTGTAAGGTGGAAAAAAGCAATCCAATAACATCTTTATCAATAGATTGTTTCCTGTATTGCTTTGCTTGTGATCATAATGATGCTGAGGTATAGGTATTAGCAATCTTTTGACAATTGTGAATTAATGGCTAGAAAACAAACATTGAGGCATCTTACGTATTGTATAAACAAGTTTTAAGACATTATTATATTTACTTACTGACATTTTTATACTTTTTTTTTACATAATTTTTAATAGTACCATAATTGAACCTTAATTGTTACAACCAATTACTTAACAAAAATCCTTTGAATCATTAAACTAGTACCCACAAGAATTTAAACATATCTAGCAAAATTAAATGCAATATAGGAAAACAGTTAATAAATGATGCAAAAAATGCTGTAACTTTTAGAAGGTAACAAAACTTGATAGATTATTAGACAAAAACTGCAGTACAAATGAATGTAATAAGTATTATCATCTTGCCAGCCAATAAAAGGTCTCAACTATTTAAGGAATTGTCATTTAAGGATATTTTGATTTTCATGATTACATTACAATGCATCTAATAAATTACCTGCAAGTATTATGCATTATCAATTATTAATAGTATGCATATATTCAATAACATACACAGAAAAATATTACTAATTGGAATAGATCACTTCAGAAATTATAAATATTTGCCTTTACATAGGAAAGCTGTATTTGGATAACATATCCTAGAATAGATTAGTTCCAGTTTAAGTCAGTATTAACTAATTTAAACAATAATTTCATTTAAAAGATAAATCTATTACACTTAACTCTGACATGTGTCTTATTAGAAATCTGATACGATTTTTATTTCTGTGAAATTATGCAACTTAATCAGGTTAACTGACTGCTTACTGTTCCAAGAAAAGTGGTTAAGCCTTTTGTAATATACATTTCATTGAAATTAAAAAAAGTTAATAAATCACATAACTACTATAGAGCTTAAAATGATTTTAAAAAATTATTTTCTAACTGCATAAAATGTTAAATCTGATGCTGCTCATTTTTTATTCTAAACAGAAATTCACCATGATATGTTTGTCTTAACAGCTATATATGAAATACACATTTAATATATTAGAAAAAATATATACATAGCCTGAACTATTGGAAACCAATCAGAGGAGTTGAAACCCTTACATACCTCTGTGTCGCTACGGAATCTTTCGAGAGCTGTAAGAAGAGAATCTACTTCAGACACAGAGTCCCCTGTTTCGGGAATATCAGCTAATTCTCTAAGATTCCCAGCAAGGGTAACCTGTAACTGAATAATCTAAATAATTACAGTATGCTCTTCAACTGCCAAATTATTTATACTGTAAAGAGTTTACAATATAAAGAGTTTCATTATGCTTTCAATTTTAGTACAAGGGTTGTTCATACTACTTAGAAAAATACTGCATATTTTTAGCAAAGGCAATTAAGGCCTAAGTAATTAGAAACAAAACCTTTCTGTTTTCAAACTTTTATTTTAAATAATTACCACTAACTCACAAAATATAAACTACGTTATTGCACTTTTCATAAGACTTCTTAATTTCAAGCTTTTTATGTGGATATAAACATAAAAAAATAGGCGCAAAATACAAAAACTATACTTCTTTAAATTCTTGTTCAAATTTTCTAAGTTCAAGGCACTGACTGAGCCGCTTTTGGTGCTGTAACCAGAAAGAATCAAAGCCCTTTTCTGTCTCATCTAGTTGAAGTAGTAACCTACAAAAACAATGAATAAAAACATCACACACTCAATCAAAAATTATCTGGAAGTTACATTTAATTATTTAATTTTTAAAATAATAATTCTTCAAAAAAAAAAATCAAATGTGCAACTGGATTAATTATGTATGCATAAAAAACTCAAAGCATGTCTGATTTATGATATATATAATTACAAATATATCTTCAATTAACTAAGCTGTTTAAATCTATATACAGTAAAAGCCCGATTATCCGGAATCGCCGGGGAATTAGGATTTCTGATGGATAACCGAATTTTGCGGTTAATTGAATGTCGACGTTTTTTTTTTTTTTTTTTTTTTTTGAAAAATTTAAACGGCAAATAACGCTGGTGATGGTACCTAACATTGAAATCCTCACAACCGGAATATTTAAAAAATATTCTACATAGCTTTTTTAGTTGAAATAATGTTATATTTTACCCTTATAATCGGTAATAATTTGAAATATGTTACCAAAATTAAATCATTTTCATATCAAAAATTCCGTAAAAAAAATGTAGAAGATTAATGCATTCAAAAATATGTATAATAAAAAATAAAAAAAAATTAGAGAGAAGTCTCTTGATTGTACCTATTCTAACCTAACCTAAATTTTAGGGTTACCGGGCGGACAAAGTGGACTATCACTATTTCAGTTCCGGAGGAAAAGTTGCCTTGTGTGCGTTTTCTCGGTTAGATTCGGAGAATTCTGGAAAAGTTGCTTTTGTATTTGGAAACCCTGATGATTCAATTGTCTTCCCCCCTCCTCACACACAACCTTCTTTGTACCCTAAAGTAATATATGCTCGGGAAGACGACATTCGTATTCAAAGATCGACTATTATGTTATAGAAAAAAAGAATAAGAATTGTAATACAAATCGCCACAGAATTCCGGATAATTTACAAAACATTCAGTTTTGAATTTATTGTCTGGTTGTCGGCAAATCTAAACAATATTACTAAAATAAAATTACAGCAAAACAGATTTATTTTTTAGTTGATTGCAAAATACGTTAATAGTTTGCAATAAAATATAACCCATACTTTTTGTACACAAAAAATAAAAATAAACAATTGCCGTTTTATGCACAAAAGGGTTGACTAGCCTACAAATCGAACCTTTGATTGGGATAATAGGGGGAAATGCACTTGAATGGATGCAATTAGGTTTCATTCTGATTGATCGTGAGAAACTGATATTTTGTGATAAAAGAACAAAATGTATAGAATAGTTGAATTTGGCAGAATTGCATATTTTCCGGATGCGCTTGAAAATTTACAAATTAAATCACGGATATAACGGATGCATCGATATATTGTATGGAATAGAATGTAACCGTTACACATGGCTTTAAATTTAGTGAAATGCATGTTCCATATGTAGATCTAGCTTACAAACCGAATGATTGATTTTATCCGGATTTTGGTCAAACCATTACCCAAATTTTGAATTTCCTAATTACTCTTTTATTTTTAACCTTCAAAGTATCTGATTTGTAAGATATTTAATTTTATTAATCTGATTTAAATGTGGTTATATAAAAAGGAATTATTTCAGCTATTGTTTAGCGCAGTATGGCCCATGTGTTGCCCTTGCGCCATAAAACCTAACCAACCAACCTAATTATACTCTTCGCCGGATGAGGTTAAAAACGTAATTTCAAGTGGAAAATCACCTTTCTTTGCTATAATTACAATAAAAGCAGTCCATGCAGATGCCGCATATACAAATTACACATATTCCGGAAACGAACATAAATTTTTTTATGGAATAAAAACGATATAAGAATAAATGGATGCAAGATGTGTATAGTTCTTTTTTATTAGAATTCCGGATAAACCAAATTATCTGCTGGTGAATATTTTTCGAATGCTGTGGATAATGGAATTTCGATAACAAAATCCTCTTTCTTATGCAATTGAAACAAGCCAGATTTGTTTATAGATGCGGCTAATAACCACAGTATGTTTATATACTTGAATGTTTTCCGGATATATTCCGAAAAAAACTAAGTACGGGATTTCCATTAAGAATATTAAGGTTTTTTGCTGAGAATTCACAGTAGATTGAATATGAACTTCGGCATTCCGGATAAACAGGAATAAAAAATAAAAAAATAAAAAAAAAATTATAATAATATATTCATTTCTAATCAGTGCAAATTCAGCTATTTCGCCCCATTACAAATTAAAAACTATCAAAATAAAGATAAAAACCACTCAACTTCGAAATCTCAAATGAAAAAAAAAAAAAAAATTTGGCGATATTTCGCCGTTTTCTAGCGAAATAACGCCAATTTTTTCGCCAAACTTGATTTTCAAAAAATTCCGGTTGATTGAATGCCGGATAATCGGGCTTTTACTGTATATATATATATATACATATATATACATAAAAATCCACAGCAGCAATAATAAATCAAACCTAAAACTTGATTGGAAATAGTGCTTTTTAAGACTTTTAACCAAGAAATTACTAGTTGTCCTAAAGAAGAATTTGAAGAAAAACGATTCAAATTTCTTCCATATTTCCCATACAATTCCCAGCCCCACTTACTAATTACAATAATGCAAAAGTAAATTATAAAATAATTAAACCTAAGGAAATTTATTGACCAATAACTTAGTTTGCTCATAAATTTTATAAAAATATTATTGCATTATTCAGTAGTTTAAATTTATTACACATGGGGAAGTTATGGGTTTTGAATTTGTCCCTGGCAATAGGACACAAGGAAGCATATGCAAATTATTCAAATCACAATTTAATGGGAAGAAGGAAAACACTACTTTTGCAATAGGATAGTCTAAGATTAGAAGGATTTGCCTGCAAATGTTGCAAATTCTGTGAGTGCAAAAAATTTTAAGAAAGAATCAGTTACAGTTTGGTGCAGGGGTCTGCATCTTTTCAGTGCCAAGAGCCAACATTCAATACACTGAATCGCAAAAATGTTTAAAGAGTCACAAAATAGATTAAGCAATAAGTTTATAATGGGTTTAGCCAAACCAAACACCAACTTATTACCATTCATTGCAGTATCAGTTTACTGGGCTGAGTTTTTTTTAACTTAAAGGAGAGCTGCAAATATCGATGAGAACTGCATGCGACTTCAGAAACGGGGTCTGCTGACCCCTGCTCTGGTAAGGGGACAGTGACTGTGTTGCACTGACAAGAGAATTGACTTATATTTTGTGATGTAAAATGTGTATGTTATTTGGGTTATTTAGTGCCCTAATTGATAAGAAATGTATTTTTGCATTTTTGGATGCCAGAAACTTTGCCAGCTTGGCTTATATGCATTAGTATTATTACAAACTTCATCCAGTTCTGTAAACTATTGAATTATATATATATATATATATATTTCGATTTGTGTATATATATATATATATTTCGATTTGTGTATATATATATATATATATATATATATATATATATATATATATATATATATATATCACTATATATATATATATATATATATATATATATATATATATATATATATATATATATATATATATATATATATATACATACAAATTCGGCACAATGTTAGATAAATATTATACTGAAAAAAAATATATATATATATATATATTTCAGTATAATATTTATCTAACATTGTGCCGAATTTGTATTTTATATTGTATTATTCCGGAATGATTCTGTAAACTTTGTCATTTTTATAATTTAAACCATAAGTGGTATAATTATGTAAACTTTGTAAACTTAATTACGTATACTTTGTCTATTATGAAGTCTACAATGCTGGTATTTTCAATCATGAATACTGCAAATTCTGTATTTTCTATTGTGCTATTCAGCAAATTCAGTATTTTATTTTTCTTTGGATAAAATTGTTGGGCTTTGAGCCTGTTGTTGGTCTTCAAATATTTGTTTGTATATTAAAGTAATTGATAGGAAAAATTCAACTTGATTTTGTGGAATTTCATTCTATCATTAACCTAAACTTAATAATTTTAAACCTGGTATAACACAAACCTCTGTACAGCTGCAGCATTAATAAATCGATCTGAAAATTTGATGTGTGCAATGAGTTGTGGCCTCCTAATGCAGCCAAGCAGCGTCTCTCCATGCATGGCTGCTGACCGTATGTCTTCCTTCAAGTTCTGATACTGCCCACCTTGGTTCTCTAGAAGGGTCAGGGTGGACTGGACATCGTTGGGAAACTCGGTTTCTTGGAGTCTCCTAGTCATCTCTCGGAGAGTGGAAGAGATCTCTTGCAGGTTACAGGTGAAGTTCTCGACGGCCTGCAATTGAAGAATGGCTTTAAACAATAGTTATAAACACTGGAATAAAATTTGATGGGGCTTTCTATAACACACTTTTAGATTGCAAATTATTTCTGAATAAATAACAAATTTTATAATGAATGTTTATATGTATTACATAAGGTTATTAATAGTACAGTTACAAAAGATTACTAATAGTATAAAACCTCAATTGGGAGTAATTGAAATTGAGAGTGATCAAAATCAACGCAAGACAATTTGAGAAGATTCTTTTTGTAGATATCTGTTTTTTAATGCTGCAATGTTTCGTTGTCAAGGGTATTTTTTTACTGGGATGAAAATATTGAGACAGTCTTTTTATTGTTAAGTAGGTGGGGGAAGGAGGTTGAAAAGTAGTAAAGAAGTAATAAGTTTGTAAATAAAAATATATAAATGCAATTCATATGCGATATGACATACTAATATCAATGGCTAATTTTTCTTTACATAGTGACAATAATTTTTCTTTACATAGTGACAATAATTTTTCTTTACATAGTGACAATAATTTTTCTTTACATAGTGACAATATTTTTTATTTTTTATTTTTTTTTATACATAAATAGTAATGCAGGAAGAGGGTGTATCATTTTCCGTTCTTACTAATTCAATTAAAGAAACATTTATTCTTTTGCATAACCTTTTATAAATCAAGGGGTACATTAATTTTTCTAAAATATTTAGGTAGGAATTTTAGGGGTAATTCCAAAAATTTAAAAACATTTTTTAGGGACCATTCCAAAAATTTTAGGAACATTTTTTTAGGAATAATTCCAAAAAATTGAGATACATTTTTTTAAAAGCTAACAGAGGCTCTTAACACAAACCTATTCATTCCAATTCAAAGTTAGGGGGGGGGGGGGGGGGAAATGCCAACTTTAAAAAAATTTAATGCCAAACAATTTTTTTGCAAAACAACAGTTATATAATCAAACAATCATACCATTTTGAGAAACATGTGAATTTAATTAAATCCACTGATTTAATTTTTAAACAACATTGAGAGTACTTAAAAAAGAATATTGTTTGAATATTAACATTGAAGAATATTAACATGAGCTTAGCTACAATTTAAAATAGTTTCTCAATAATTAAAATTTCAGATATTATTTTCTCCTAGGGAGGAATATCAGGAGAGCGGGTGGGGGGGGTCTGATTTTGAAGTAAAAGCAGAGAATATTCGATGTTTTTAATTGTCTTTTATGAATTAGCAAAAAATGTAAGAACAATTTTGGGAATTTTGCAGAGAAACAAAAAGTTAAGGAATATTAGGAATTTTAGGGTGAATGCGGCCCCCTGAATTATAAATGTTTATTACAAGAATAAAGTAATGCAAATGAAGATGTATAAACATGAACTTAACATTTTTGATACACAATAAAGAAAACTGTAGGAGTGCAGATTACATGCAATTAACTACTAATTGGTGCACTAATTAGAGAAACAAGGGACAATGACGTGTTATCTGCATTGGTGGCTTTTAAATGCATATTTGACATATATAATCGCATTTTCAAACAACCTTCCACCAACTAATCTTATACAAAAAGAAAAATGTAACTACTATATTCATCATAGTTACACAATCCTTATTAATTTACGAGCAGAAAAAAAAGAGTACAAAATATCCTAAATGTGTCAGTGAGAGAATGGCTCATTATATGTATTTTTATGCTAAAAGGTCCAAAAAAGAAAACAAATTGGTGTTGCAATACAAAACAGTAAATGTATCATTTGCAGTGACAAACCTAAAGTCACAAATGAGATTGAACTCAAAATTTTATGTTTTACCAAAACTGCATTATTAGCAGAAGACTAACATAGAATAAAAATAATGAATAAAATTGAGAAAAAAACTTGAAACATAGTTTTAGTAAAATACAAATTTATTTTCATTAAACCATTAGCGCCCAGTGTCCTCATTTGAGGATGCTATAAAAAACTGCTATTTCTACTATTAAATTAAAAAGTATTATTTTTTTTATAAATTGGTTTGATAGATGGGAGCACTATACAATGTGTAATGTGTGATTTCTTTAGAATGATGTAAAAATGGGCGGGGAAAATGCACTATAATTTCCCGCTTTTTTGATAATGACGTTGTGTTACCTTCATACTTCAGTATCGCACTGGATATATAAGGTAAATTACTTCAGTATGGTATATATATAATCTAGATGGTTCATATTATACTGTTAACATGGTTTTCAATATTTATTGTTATTAATATATCCGTAATAAGCAAGAAATCTTATCCGTCATCATTTGAGGATGCTGGGCGTTTGTGTATTCTTCTTATTCACCATTTAGATTTGTTTTCAAGCGCGTATTACATTTTTTTCTGTCAAACAATAAATTAACACTGAAAGATGAGTAGAAGTAAAATATTTAAAATTTTAGAAGAGGCAACTGCTTATATTTTTCGGAAGTAATTGAAGATATTATAGCAATGCCTTCGGATGTCGATGAACTAACAGATGAAGAACAATTTGATGATGATAATTTGGACATTCCAGTTGTATCAGATGTTGCGGATACATTGGAGATTACAATACCAGATGATAATGATATTGTTTTTTTATCTGAAATA
Source organism: Linyphia triangularis (assembly GCA_963978545.1). Classification (NCBI taxonomy): domain Eukaryota; kingdom Metazoa; phylum Arthropoda; class Arachnida; order Araneae; family Linyphiidae; genus Linyphia; species Linyphia triangularis. The sequence goes on from OZ021732.1 coordinate 71,067,263, forward strand.
ATGTAGTTAATAGTTCGTGTAAATGTAAAAGGGAAACATAAAAAGTTGTATGGATGAACAAAATCCCTTCTTATACATTTGGGACTTAGGCAAATTCATCTAAGAAAAATTCTGATAGACCATGGAAACTAGTAATATGAAACCAGTTGAGCTGTTTGAAGAATTTTTAATTGTAGAGAAAACTAATCGATATGCTCACGAAGTGAAAAATGAATTATAATGTGAATAAGGATGAAATAAAAACCTTTATTGATTTTTTGATACTTTCGGGTTAAAATACTTTGCCTAGTGAACGGGAATACTGGGCCAAAAAGCAGATGATTTAGGAGCAACAATAGTGAAGAATGCTATAACTAAAAATTTCTACTTATAGCTTAAGAGATTATTACATTTTCAAGGTAATAAATTATATCACAAAACAGATATGATAAATCATTTAAAATACGTCCCTTGTTAGAAATGTTTTCCAAGAATTTTCAGAAATGGAGAATTTTTAATGAAAATTTGTCTGTTGATGAAATGATTGTCAGTTATTATGGACATCATTCACTGAAGCAGTTTATAAAATCTAAACCTATTAGATACGGCTGTTGTAAATGGCTATGTAATTTATAAAAAGTTACATGGTTCTAAGTTGATGTCAGTCAAAGATTTTAGAAGGTATATTGCAGTATTAAAAAAAAAAAGGAGCCGATTCAAAAACAGCCCTAGGAAGACCAGTACAGACACATATAACATCTAGATCCAAAATGTGCTTCCTCATATAAAATTCAACCGAATACAGCATATCATTGGCCAAAGAGAGAAACAAAGGAATTGCGAATATGATACATGTTCTTCAAAGAGAAGAACATACTGTATGAAATGCAATGTATTATTATGCATAGAATGTTTTCCACTTTTTCATACAAAAAATCAACCTTGAAAATGTAAAAAAAAAAAAAAATTCTTAAAAGTGTAAAAATAAATTTTACTTTTTAACTTTATACTGCTTATTAGTATGTTTATATACCAAAACTACATAATTTTAGGTAAAAATAAGAAATTTTTTAGAAAATTACATTTTTATGCATACAAACGCCCAGCGTCCTCAAATGAGGACGGCTTAACACATACAGTTATAGTTAAAAAATTTCAAAATACTTTTGAAATACTCTTAATTTATGCATTTCTACCCATATATATCAATTTCAAAGAAAATTTTCAAAATTTGTTAATTTGGGCATTAATGGGTTAAAATTAAATATGCTCAAATTGATCTTATCAAATTAAATATGCTCATTAAAATTAAATATGCACATCTAAAAACCAGTTTAAGAGAATAAAATTAATAAAATATATTGAAATGTGGTTTTAAAATTGAAATGCATTGGTGATTATTTACATATAGAAGTGAAAAGAAACTAAGAAATTACCACTCTTTGCTGTATCCATTCTTCATGATTGTAAGGTATTGTTCCACCTAAATCAACCGTTAGCTGACTAGAATTTATGTGCTGATGTATATCTTCAACACTGCTACAAATCACAAGCTAAAAGAAAATACATTTACATTACAAATACTAAAAAATAAGAACCGAAAACTTTTGATAAATTATTACTAGAATATTTTTTAACTGTTTCAATATGTTACAGCAATTTACAGGGATCCCATTCAAATCACAGAATGAAAATCAATGACTTTTAAGCATCTAAATATATAAATTTTTAATAAAGTATATTCTACCAAAAAAGTTACAAGTTGGTGAATGCATAATACAAATATGTCAGAGCGGATAAGTGACGGTCAATCAAGAATAGCAAGTCCGAGTTGTATTTTTGTATTTTTATAAATTTTGCAATTCAAATTTTCAACATCTGCAAAAATTAAAGACTTTTAAGTACCTCTAAGCATTTTCAAGGACTTTTAAGCACCTCTAAGCTTTTTCAAGCGCTTTCAAGACCTTGAAAATAAGTTAAAAAATATTAAGCACTTTTAATGACTTTCAATGACCGTGGGAACCCTGAATTTAACCATTTAAAAATTCGAAAAGTGTACATATTTCAATACACTTACCCGGAATTTAAATTCTTCCCTAAAGAATTTATTACTAACTTCCGAAATAGCTTTCTGTAAAAAACCCAGTGGACGAAGGACAAACACCACTTGTATTAATCCTGGAAAATAGCCCTGCAAAAAATTGCAAAATGAAAGTTATGAAGGTTAGCAGAATTGAAGCAGTGGTGCCTCCTGGGGTACAGCAAGTACAGCCAGTCTGCATCTAAATTATTAGTTTAAAATTTAATAATTGGCAGTCAGCTTTGATTATTTATTTTACTAATTTTCTTAAATGTAGAAATGAAGATGCAATATATTTATACCGTAAGTAAAAAAAATCTTCAATAAATAGCAAACCTGTTGTGCAATGCACAATTGAGGCGGAAAAACCCGCTCAAATCCACTAAATCTGACGGTGGTCAAGTGAGTAGCCAGAGAGTGAAAGTTCCAAAAGGGCTGCAACATTGAAATGGAAACAACTGCTAGTATATAATCTCCCTACATGCTAAATGTGTATGGTGTGGTGCCAAATGCAGCCCTAGTGAATTTCAAGACTTTGGTTGTACTTGTAAATTTGATGTACTGATTGGCTCTTGTGTGAGGATGTGTGGGCGGGAGAGAAACGAGCATTTCTTAGAATTTTCCAACAAACGGATATAGTTTCCGTGATAAGTTTTACAAGTCGTTTCTTGTTACTTCTTAGGTTAATACTAAAACTTATAATTGAACCACTTTGAAACATGGAGCCTCTTTATAAGTTATATTTTTTTTCTATTTTCTTCTCATATCATTCTGTAAATATTGAAACGAAACTTTGAGTTTGAGATTTGAGTATTTAAGATTACAGAATTTCATTCTTGAATGAATGTGAGAAGTGAGGGGGAGGTAGGAGGAGACAATGTTCCTGCTGCATTAACAATTTTGACCACAGGTCATCACTATATTGAAGCAGTAAAATTTAGAATATACAGAACTTACTGAAATTTTTAAAAGTACTGTCTTAACTGCACTCCACTTATCATTTCTTCTGTCAATGATGAGGACAAAGCCCAAGTCCGCATCTTGTAATCTAGGAAAACATTTTCAAATTAATCATCAGATATAAATGATTTTGAATTAGAATATCAACTATCCCCAATAAGGATTTTTACATTTTTGGAATCTGTGTATTATGTTAAGTTGATGTCCAAAAAAATGTAGATAATTTTTCTTAGGCTAATTACCATACTTTACAATTGTAAAACGCTTTGTTTGCAAATAATTAGCTATGATGCAAGAGAGACGAATAATTGTAACAGTACTTCAATTTGTTTACAATATAAAAAACAGCTAAATTTGGTTTAAAAAATATTAAAAAAAAAAAACTGTTTTAGTTAAATATTGATTAATCAAAATATTTGTAACATAAATTGTAGACCTGAAAATATCTAGTCGCCACTCGCCACAGATTAATTAAACAGCGTGATGAGGCAACTAAATAAACTAATTAACCGGCCACCTTTTGTTTCTCCCCTTCCCCTACGATTTTTTTAATTGCTACCGAATATACCGAAATTTCCAAATCAATGAAATCTCCCTTCCCTTTCTTGAAATTTTGTAATCACGTGCATATACGCCGTAAAATCCATTCATGCACGATATGGATTTATGAATTGACAGGGTGGTGACAGAACCGGGATTTCAGGAAAATCAGAGAAATGTCAGGGAGTTAAGCTTCTAGAAAAATCAGGGAATTTCGAAATTTTTGAGTTTTCCTTCTTGCATTCCAAGTGCGGGTGCGGCCGCCGCCTTATTGTTGAAAAAAAAATCTTCAAACTTCAATCTGACTGCATCCTTTACAGACATGATTATTTTTCTTCTTGCCAGGTGTTTTTGTCAACAAAATATATTAGAACTCTTATTTTATTTGAGTATTATTTCTGTTATATTTTTTGCTATCCTATAACTTAAAAGCGCGGCCACCAGCAGCCTTTCTGCTAAAAATAATACTATATTACAACCCTAAATTTATTAATATTCAAAATTGATTCGGTCAGATTTTTTCATTTTTATTAATCCTTTACAGAGCTATATAACAGATATGCAACAAATCTATAGGCATCCATTAGTGAAAAAGCTTAGACGACATTTTATTTAACACAATAACCTTAGATATATATTTTAGATTTATATATTTAATACAAATCAAATAAAGAATTAAAACTTCCTCTTCCAAAAAAAAAAAAAAATATGAATGCCCTACAGCATACATTCAGGTAAAAGGTAAAACCCCAACCTTCCCTTCCCTGGCTGCGCCACTGGTAAAAAAAACCCGTCTGCGATAAAGTGGCTACTAAACTAAAAGTGTCTACCGGCCACTGGCTACTATTTGAAAATTTCAATTTTCAAGTCTAATAAATTACTAAAATTTCCAAATTTTGAAAGCAAGTTTCTATACTTACAAATAAAAAAAAATCTCTCATACCATTATTTGACACTATATAAACTACAATTTCAGTTAAGAAGTATCAGGTTATACAAAAAAATTAAATATTTTAAAAAGAACATTTTGATAAAGAATCAGAACTACTACATTTGAGACATTTAAAAAGTCATTCAAATGCAAGAAGACTTACGTAGGCACATTGGTGAGGTACAGAATCAATTTATGATAATCTTCATCAGAAAGACTCCAAAAAATTCCTGTGTCAGGAAATATAATTATGGGGTAACCTTCAGTTGTCCTACCACCTAAAACACATAACAGTTTTGCTAAAATTTTACATAAACTACTTTATTATAAAGACTAAAAATGATCTTGATCAAAATTTTTTTCAATTTAGACTTAGTAAATCATAAATATAAAACTAAAAATTATTAAACCAAATGAAAAATATACGTTTAATTTTACTGTTAGCAGCATTTTAAATCTTATTCAACATAAAAAGTCAAAACTTGAGCACATTACTTTCAAGGGAACTTTTTTACAAATTTTGAAATTCGGAAAAAAAAAAATCACAATCTGTGAAACAGCGTTCAAGTCCTAAAGAATTGAAATTACAAATCCAGGCCCAAATTTGGAAATAAAAAATATTATTTCATTTCAACATTCAAGTTTCAAAGAGAAAGAATTCCATTACAATATTTGTTTATCATAAATACATAATTGAAGTAGAAATTTAAATATTCAAAATCTATAGATGGAAATGCCGCTGTAATTTTTGGTACCTCATGGATATTCTAACTTTTCTATAGAATGTAGAGAAATACTTGTTTAATTGGTCTGTTGAGGAAAAAGTAGCTGAAACGGTTTGAAAATCAACGCTGAATAAGTTGAACTAAGACCAATAGCCAGACCTGCCATCCAGAAACCTAAAAGTCTTTAATTTTCGATAAAGAAGGGTTTTATTGCAACACACCAAATCCTTTCTATTTGTCGAGGGGAAATCATTTGGCAACATGAATTCCATTATCAGTGGCATAAATTAATGAGTAATAACCTTCTCAACATTTCATACATAGTAATTTTAAAAGACCAAACATTTGGCATCAGAGATAAAATTGCCTGCTTCCTTCCTTATTGAAAATTAAACAGTAGCAGGATACCATATTAAATACAGATCCTCTTTATTTGGCAATAAAATTCACTTTTTGAACAGTTTCTGCTACTTTTTTCTAGCCGACCAGTATATTCTTAAACTACTGAGTTTCCCTTTAAAAATTGGAATATTCAATAAAGTACCATTTCTAATAATCCCTCATAAAGAAGATAGTCATTCACACACAATCTAGAGAATGAAGCTTAAAAAAGTAATAAAAATATACCAACCTGCTAACTCTTAATTGGCCTCATAACAAGAAATTTTCACTCATAAAGATTTCAAGATGCCTAAATGTGGAATCATAGGAAGGGCACACAGACTTACAGACCTATGTTTATATTTAAATGAGCATTTGCCTTGTAAACAGTTATTAAACAAAAATACTCATTAAATAAGCAACTAGGTATTTTTTAAGCGAGCTAACTGTGTAACTAGCATTATCGAACAAATATACTATTGTCACTTAGTGATTTCTGGTAATTTTATTAGTTTATCTTTATTAGACATTCACTGCAAACTGAAAGATAACTTGTAGTTGGCAGTCTGCTTGTATAATAGGCATGGCAGTCAACATGTTAGAAAGATAATTTCTTATGTTAACCCTTCAATTCTCACTCGTTAATTTTTTTTATAGAAATTAAAACATTTACTTGGTGTCCATTTTACAGCTTCAAACAAAGTTACCAAAAAAATTACCAGTGGCCTACAATACTTCTATATACTGCACAATCTTTGAGGAAAATTTAAGAATATCACTACAAGGAATGTGTATCAAAACAAGCATAAATGCATAAAATTTAAGTATAGAATAAAACAGCAAAAATAACAATAAAATTTGATGATTCATTTCTAAGATATAAAAGGATTTGGTTAAAGAAATCGTTTTAAGAATATTGCAGGATTTAAATACACTATTATTACCAATATACTCTGATAACCTATGTTAATAACTATTAAAAAGCTCTAGTTGTGTCTAATTGCAGTTGTGCTACTTTTTAAGCTTTAACACAACTTATGTTATCAAATCAAAATGTGAAGCAAATATATTAGCTCTTGAAAAGAATCAAATCAAACAAAACTCATTTATCATGCAGAACAATTGTTTTTAAATTAAAACGATGGTTAAAATTCAAAATCCAGTACGAATTCTGCGTCAAGGTGATTTTTGCCAAAAAATGACAGCTCAGCCATTTTTTTTAATGACAAGTTAACTCAATATGGATGCCATAATCTGACGCGATTTTATGAAAACAATTCTTGGCGCAGAATCTGTACCAGACTTGAAATTTCAATCAAAACCATATTTTAATTCCATAACAAAAACGAAATTAAATAAAACATTAATAACCCAGTAATATATTAATTTATTTAAAGAATAAACACACTGCAACCACATAGAACAAATACTACACAGTCTTGTTCACATTCCATACAATAAAATCTCAGCACCTTTAATAAGACTTATTTATAAAACTAAATTATGATTCTGTCCTCCAATCACTTTCTGTCACTAAAAAAGCTTCTCAGTATAAAAACTTGCCCCAATGCGATTAAAACAACCACGATAGTTTCAGCAATAGAATAATACATTACTCGAACGTTCAGTTCTTCTGCGAAGTGCCTGCCTTTAACTTCCATCAATCTGTGATGAGTCTGATAGTCAACGATAGTTTTCAACTGTTCGTGAATAGTTTCAGTCGAGGATTCGACTTTTGTCAATGTGGGATGATTTTCAAGACCTGGAAGAGGCTTTTCTTCACCAACTTCGAAATCGAGATAAATTAATTTGTGACTAAATGTAGAAAATTCGTTGCTGAAGCATAAGGTGTAAACACCGCCTTGGTCAGCTTTCCATGTATATGTATCGGCTTGTTTTTTCGTTCCTTGAAATAAAATCTGACCATTCGGACCTTCCAATTTGGCGTCGACATCGTAATTACCGCCATCCAAAACTTGAAAATCAATCGCCGATTCCTCACCCTTTGGTATTTCTTCGTGAAAGCACTGCTTTTGGTTGTCTGGAAGCTCGAAAGTCAACTCAACACCAAAAGCGATGTTTGAGCAAAGCAAAATGAGAAAACATAAGCGCTTCATAGTTGAAATGCGGTAAGACTAAATACTGAGAAAATATAAAATAGAGAATCAAATTGTGCAGTAAGTTAGTTCTCGCTTCGTCGTTTGTTGATCGTCATCGTCTGCTTGAATTACGTTGCCATGTATTAAAAAGAAAAGAGCTATAATCGAAGTTGTTGCCATTCTTTCCATATAATTATTGGGTTTACTATATTATGGTAAGTAGAACTTGTGCTAGAAAACGTTATAATGGATACAGGAAAATGATAAGCAAGTAGCAATTGGCTCATAGAATGCAAACTTTTTTGAAGATGTATTATGATTGGTCACTAGTATCTCCGAAGTATTGCCAGCAACTGAACAGCCTTATAAAATAACGCCTTGCTTAAGCTCCAAACATGCATGTAAGACCGAAATTCCATTACCAATTAGTATTATTAGTAAATCTGCCTCGATATACTTTTTCTACTATTCCACTAAAATGTTATTGAAACCAAATTTTGGCTTTAGTTTCGTATAGAGGTCTTTGTGGTGATCATATCAAAGATCCGGAAGTCTCTCAAAAATAAGCGAACGCTTTTCTTGCCAGTAAAATTTCGAAATTGTAAACAAACACCTACAAACGCAACTTTGCACCAATTTCCCAGAGCAAGTTCTTGATTTTCACTAAATTTGGTCCAACGTTCAATTGATATCTCTGCATTCTTTTTTTTTTTTTTTTTTTTTTTTTTTGTAAAACAAAACTCCCTAGAACTCCAACAATAAAACTATAAAATTTTCACAATTATTTTAGATTATACTCTGTACAACAATTTAAGTAAGTTTGCCCTTCTTCCTAGTGCAAAATCAGTCCCTTTTATTTTCAGATTCTGCCCACCAGTAGCTCTCAGCACTTGCTTACTTTTGCTGTGCGTGATTTTATCGCTGTACTTGAAGTTGTGAGCTCTGAAACTATTGTTAAAACTTATTGATAACGAGTTTACTGTCGTTAAAACAAGTTTTGTGAACCTTTGAAACGAAGAATAAATAGTTTCTAATTGGTAAAAGGTACGTCATCGTTTCCTACGAGAAAATCCATAACAGTATAAGAAATTCTCGGAATTTTCACAGTATACATTAGTTAAAATTTTAAATTATACTCGAGAAAATTTTAAAGAATTTAAAATTTTTACAGTGTACATTTGTAAAAAGAAATCTGGGAAAAGTTAAATTTTCCCTTTTAAATCTCCCTTTAAATCCCCTTTTAAATCTTCCCTTTTAAGTCTCGACATAAGGCGGTGGAAATTCTAAATCTGCCAGACCACTGACAAGTGAGTTTATAAGAGGGTTATTAAATAAATTATTTTTTATTTTCTGTTTATCATTTGTTATAACATATTTTATTTATTTCGCTAAAAAGATATGATGTGGTCTACATGATGTATATTATTTCAATTAACAGGCACAACTCTTCTGCTCGAAAATAAATATTCACCTGTTATGATAGCATGTCGAGCACGAAGCAGATTAGCTACATCTTTAACAGTCAGCTGACAACCAGTTTCTTCCATCACTTCATCTGCAAAGATTAAAAAAAATACCAATTTAGTAATAAACTTTTTACACTGAAATGTGCGCTTTTTAACAATAATAAAATAAGAGAATTTGAACTGTAACTTTATATATGAGAGAAAAGTTTATAGTGAGGCTAACAGGTAATGATAGAAAATTTTTGTAGTTTTTTCAACTAAGAGTTTTTAAGAAAAAAAATGCAAAATTAAAAATTGTTTATTTTTAAAATTTATAATTAACATAAAATTTTTTATTGGAAATCGGATTTATAATTACTACTTAGTAAGCACTAAAAACTTGATAAAACAACGGTCAAATAAACTATTTGATTAGAAAGTACCTTAAAATTAAAAAGGAAGAATGTGTTTCCATAATAGCAGTAATGCAAGGGCACGACCTTGGTTTCAAATAGAGATATTAGAAAAAAGAACTTAAATAATCAGTGACAACTTTCCTATTTCAGTTTGTCACCAAACTCTTTAACTTTGTGACATTTATTCACATAATAAATATTCAAATTGGCAGGGTTTTGTAATTCTACGTTTTGCCGTCATCAAGCTTACAAGTGAGAAGTTTCATTCATTAAAAGTCTCAAAATTCTATATGCTTGGAATTCATTCTCCTTAGAGAAATTTTAAATTGCCCAGTAATGCCAATTGAAAATTATACATTGAGAATAGAGGGTGAACTAGGAAAATAGTCATGTCCTTACCAAATTTTCTAGACTGATAATATAATTATTAATACAAATGTATCCAAACATTTTAGTCTTTTATGCGCCGAAATTGTGAACAAAAAGTAGTTCTTCAAATCTTTTAACTACTTAAGTTCAGGACAATTAGGATTATGCTTATTTGATCGAAATTGTTTTAAATAGGAGTTTTCTTATTATTATTTTATTTGCATAAAAACGACTTATCATGACAATATAACGTTGATCCACAGTAATTTAATCAAGATAATTTATACTAACTTTAACCGTTTTCGGAAACTTTCATTGTGGAATTAATCATAAATCCCATACCTTACACATGATATAGTTCCAACACTATACATGATGATAAAATAACCAAAATAACGACTTTTCACCACACATATTTCAAAAGCTCTATAAATTACTCCCAGAATGTTATTATTTCCCTTTTTTGATAGGACTGGGCCGACTATCCAATGTCTGAATAAGCCGCGGGGTTCTAAAAAATTAACCTTCAAGCTGTCCCATCCTTTCTCCAACCGCTCTAAATAACTCATCTTTCAAAGTCAGCCCCTAGTGGGGGACATTTAATATCGAAGCATAGGCAGACGCGGTTGAGCGATCCCTCTATCTTTATTCAAAACTATCTCGCTGGAAAATGTGTGTTTTATGCAAGATAAAGGCGTTTCTAGCGCGCCCGGGAATGTGCACGTATTAAATATAAAAGCCCCCCTTTCGGGCGGTGCGCTTTCGTCGCAGCTGTCTCCGAGATAGGGCGGAATATTTGTGCCTGAGTTTACCTTATCGTAAAGGGAGGAGAGAAGGGGTCGGGTAAAAACTAAATGATCGAGTGGAGGCTTTAAAAATTTAAATTGAACCTAAAATTAAATTCAACAGTGCCTAAATATTAGATTTTTAATTTGTTCTCTGTTCTTCGCAAAAACGTAGTTTTAAATAAAAGCAATGTTTGAAAAAACGAGTTATATCGAGGTTTTTTTTTTTTTTTTTTTTTTTTTCCTTTTCTATATTAGATGAGGTTTCTGTCTTATTGTTTAATGTACTATAATGAAAACTGCAAAGACTGTTACATGATTTAGATTTCTTGTTGTATGATGTAATATGAATAAATGAATATTGCTGTGATTATTCATTTGATTAAAATGCATTTTTTATGGAGACAGAAGTATTTCTGCTTGCATCATATGAATATAATAATGGAAATTAATTGTTCCGAAGAAAGTTTATAAAATTGTAGTAAAAGTTTTATTTTTTAAATAATTATAGTGTATCTTATTTGTGGGTACAAATACGCTACAAAGCCTGTTACGTGTTTTAGACTTCATGGTGTATGATGTAAGATGAATAAATGAATATTGCTGTGATTATTCATTTGTTAAAATGCATTTTTTTTTTTTTTTTTTTTTTTTTTTTGAAAACAGAAATATTTCTCCTTGCATTAAATTAATAATAATGGAAATTAATTATTCCGAAGAAAGTTTATAAAATTGTAGTAGAAGTTTATTTTTTATTTTTTGAATAATTGGAGTGTATCTTATTTGTGGGTACAAATACGATACAAAGCCTGTTACATGTTTTAGACTTCTTGGTGTATGATGTAATATGAATAAATGAATACTGCTGTGATTATTCATTTGTTAAAATTTCATTTTTTTATGAAGACAAATATTTCTGCTCACATCAAATTAATAATAATGGAAATTAATTATTCGGAAGAAAGTATATAAAATTGTAGTAGAAGTTTATTTTTTATTTTTTAAATAATTAGAGTGTATCTTATTTTTGGGTACAAGTTCTAGTTCATGTTTTTTTTTTTTTTTTTTTTTTTTTTTTTTTTTTAATGAAGATAAAAAATAATATGGTACTTACAAATATAAAATAAATAATGTCAGTTGCTTAGAAGAATTTTTTTTTTTTAATTAGGAAAGTAGTTAAATGGATTAATGGCTCACACAATTACATCATATTTTATTTTGAAGAAAATATATACCAATAAAACACTTAGGATTAAAGAAAGGATCGTTACCTTAAAAGGTGATTTGAGCAACATCCTCCATTTTTTTAAAAATAGAAATTTAAAAATGTAAAAGATTATTTAGCAACACCTGATTTCCCCGTTTCTCTGAAAAAAATACAGTGATTTCCAAATCGTACAATTTGAAAAAAAAAAAAAAAAAAAGACGACGACGAGAAATTGCAACAAAACGTTTTCACATTGATCTATTCCTCTTACAGTAAGTGCACTCTATTTCAAATATTGCTGCTTTCCTCAGTAAGAATTGAGAAATTTACCCTAAGATTTATGAAACTATATGGATTGTCTATCTTACAGTGAGCAACTGCTAAACAACACCGTATATCCTAATTTAACGATTTCCTACAAATCTACCCAAGCGATAATATACATCTAAGTGAACTGAAAGAATAAAAATACCACACCATTCATCTACAAAGAAATGCTCACTCTTTTCTATCTCTAACAAAGTTGGAGTTTTCTTTTAGTACTAAACCAAACGACAACGGCGAGAGTGCCTATCCAGTATTAGAAGTCCTCCCTGGACAATAGATAGTGCTGGAACTTCTCAATCAGCCAACTAACAAGTTTAGGACACCAGTCTCTCTTTTCTTGCAAACTTTCTCGCAAATGCAAAAGGTGGTGGAAATATCCACGGAAAAGTCGGAAAGAGAAAGGATGGACCATTACCTACATCCTGAAGGAAGTCGAACACTTTCGGGGAGAGTAGACTTCATGAATTGGTCACTAGTCGTCCTGGTAAGTTAAGTCATATGCTATTCTGTTAAACATACGAGGGTGTTAAGAGAAGCATTGAAGGAGTATAGGGTTTTTTGTGTACTTTTTTTGGTTCGAAAAAGAAGCTATTATTCAATGTCATTGTGTGTGTGTGTGTAATGTTCCGAAATAAGGAAAGTTCTTAATCATTACAATTTCGTTGATTTTTACTGCAATATTCAGTGAAAAGTAAATAAATTTGTAATAAACTGTTTTAATTCCATTAAGTTTTATCACCACCGCAGCAATTGAAACTACTTCATGTTGGAAATGAAGTAATTTGAGGCAATTCTTAAGTTAACTTTTCCAAAGGTGTAAATCGCAATGGACTCTAGTGATTGATGTTAAAAAACCAGTAAAGATGAAAAAAAAAAAAAAAGAAGAAAAAAAAAAAAATTTCCACTGAAAAGAAAAAGCATTTAAAAAAAAAAAAAAAAAAAAAAAAAAAAAAAATAAGGAATAGAAATTAAAAAGTGAGTAAACGATGCCTGAAAGGTATTCAGGCTGAGATCTGTGTATAATTCAGGCAGAGATCGATTGGTTGGTTGTTTTCAGATTATCTGGCGCCGTCACCAACTCGAGTGCTATAATGTGCCAAACCATTCGTCATTTGATAAGCCAACATACATTTACAAGCACCCATGCCTTACTCGGGACTCGAACCCGCAACCTCGTGGTCTAGAAGCTAAAACGCTAACCACTATACCGTTTGTTTGGACAGGCTGAGATCGAAGTATACAGACAAAAGTATTTAACAGTTACCCATAATAAGAGTAGAAGGGACAACGGGTACCTGACTTAATATTTTAACGTTAACACAACAAAACAAAAACAAAATTGGAGCAAGATTACTATTTTAGTACTCTTCCAAATCTGAATAGTTTGATCAATTCTGGTTTATTACGTTTTCATTGCCTGGTGTTGCTTGGGTTAGAAAGTCTAACTTTAGCTACATCTAGAAAGGAGAATTTGTTTCTGGTGTTATTTTAAGGAATAGGATCTGCTTTGCAATGCATTTCATGGGTGCAAACTCGTATAACTTTGATTAATCCCAGAAACATAAGATATAGTAGTCACTCTCAATCCCCATTGTGTTTAAGTGTTTCTTAAAGCATAAGTAGAGCAATCGAATTTAAAGTAATTCTTAGGCAATTTATAAGATTTTTATCGTGTGTTGAACGATGTACGTTTAGGGTTATTTTATTGTGTAAACCATTGCGATTTATTTCCAGTTTCTTATCGTATCACAGTTTAAATCAATTAGGTACAATTATGATTTGGTAATATTTTCGATTTGCAGGTAGACTGAATTTTATTAAAAAGTTAAACTAATAATCTGCTATATTTTTAAGGAAACATCATTGCTTGTTATCACACATACGAAAAACACATGTTGATTTAAAAAATTCTTAATGTTGCATTGTTTATTATAAACCCCATCTATCCATATTTCCAATACATCGCGTGAGAATGCAAGCTTTGATTTTATTGCGTATTTTAATCCCTAACCATCATGGGATTGAATATTCGTTAGCGACTATCACAACGCTGGCTGTATTTTCCTCCTATACAACATTTACATATAATGACAAAAAAATAAAAACGCTGCAACTCTGCACATTCTTTTACAATTTGTAGGAAGCGATTAAAAGTGACGTGGCGCAAGTTTAAACGATACTGTTGTTGAAACTAAAAAGCGGAGGCTTTTATAATTAGAACCATAGAATGAAAGTCTTACACAAACACATTTCAATGAAATACAATTCCTGTTCATTACTAAACATTATTACTACAAAATAAAAATATTTTAATTATGTCTATAGCTTGCTCTTAACAAAACTACATAAAATATTTTTGAAACTTTTTTTTTTTTTTTTTTTTTTTTTTTTTTTAAAGGTAGAAAATACATTATCAAAAGGTTAAAAAAATTATATTTAAACATTTTTCATATACTTGCAATTTTTTTCTGAATATTACTAAATATTAAAATAATTATTAATACATAGAAACATTTTTTAGAATCCACTAAATTTTTCTGGGAACGATAAAGAATTTATAAATTCCTTTGTAATTTTTTCAACTATGATCTTTTATATGTGCTCTATCCTATTCAAATTGGGCGACTGAGTTGGTATTTGCTTCGGACTTTTATAAAGAGATACATATCAAACGTGAAACGTTGAGTGTCTACTCAATTCGCTATCTTGATAAAAAGAAAAAGAAATTGTTTCCGGAAACCAAATTTTAGATTTCTTCAGACAGAAAATTCATACAATCCAAACAATCTACTTGATTATTGAACAGTGAAATCGAAGGGGAAAAAACATTTCAGTAAATTTTATAGAATTTTTTGCAGCACTCGTTGAATTTCACAATTATTCTATTTTTTAATACCTGCTTTTGTTGAATTAATTTTGCTTCCATTCTTTTCGATCCAATTTCCTCTCTAAAGCTTTTATAACCTACTTCAGTAATTAATTATGATAAACTTACTAATTTAGAGATATTCAGAATCGATTTACTACTATTTGTAATAAAAAAAAAATCAAGTTTTAAATAGTGTTTGTTATTTCTTTATGACTTTCCCTATGAACCATTTTTATGTAAAAATAATAGAGCAAGTTGCGAAATAATCCTGCAAAGATTAAAGCTAAGTATATTTTAATTTGATCAAAATGCAAAAATATAAAAGTAAACATACACTTTTCGGTAAAATGTGTTACTATACGATTACTTTTGCGACATATTCTTTCTCTGCTTCCTTGTATTTTTATTTTTTTTAATAGAAAATGAGTCGATAATTTAAAAATAAAATTAGTTTTATTCAGAATATTATGAGGATAATGTAAAAGAATATTGAATTATATCCGAATTCAATTCCAAACATCAGCTTTTTTTCTATAAATTCGTAAGTGTAAGACACTTTTTGGGAGCCGCTACTGCGAGACGGACAGAATTACACTTTCAGAGAACTAATCTTTTTCAAAGTAAATTCCAGAAAACTTTCCAAACAATGTTATTCACCGAAAAATTCTAATCGCTAAAAAATAACAATACTTCATAGGCGAATTTTTAAAAAACAAACAAAAGAATGTTCGAAATGCATATAGCTCGCTTTAAGCGTCGAATGCCAGATAAACTAAAAACTAAAATCAATATTCTAATGTGTTATCTGACTGAAATTTGAGTTGCACGCTGCTGGATATGCAAAAGATCTCATGAAAGAAAGTTCTTCACAGCCGGTGGCAACAGTGTTTCGAAGAAGAAAAATAAGTAAACGACTTCGGTGTTAAAGGAAAGGCGTTGGGGGGAAACATTGCTTTGCTATTCAATTTTTGTGCTTTGTTTGAGAAAGCATTGCACTGTTTAGGAGTGGGATTTTTTTATTTTTTTATAAAAATTATGCATGTCGTCCCACGGCATTTGGACAGGCCAAGTAAAATATATAAATGTAAAAGAAGCAAAAGCGATATTTTAAGAAAGTGTTCTCCTTAAGTTATTTTCGAAAAGAAAAGAGAATGAAACATACTGAAAACAAAAAGATATGATTTTTCAAATTGCAATGCCTGCTTAAATTCTTCTTTCTTTCTGTTTTTCTTTTATATAGATGTAAGATTTCACATTTATACATATATATTCGTTTAGGAACGTATTCACCCAGAAAATAACGTACAAGTAAAATGGTAGAAAAATTGTAATTTAATTAAATTTTTGTGACCTGGTTTGCTTCTCCGAAAATAAAGGCAAGAGTGGTACACTGTTAAAAATTTTGTTCCACCTTGCACCAAAAATTGGTTCCCATTTAGCTGCCACCAACATTTGGTGCTTAGTTTCACGATTTAATGGTGCAACCTCGGACCGTAAGCACCATTAAATCGCGAAACTAAGCACCAAATGTTAGTGGCAGCTAAATGGGAACCAATTTTTGGTGTAAGGTGGACAATTTTTTTTAACAGTGTACTACTGCTAATTATGTGTATTGGCAAGTGTCAAGTGCCATGCCTTACCATTTGTTTTCTTAACGTTATTCTTATGATCAAACATAACTATTACTTTTATGTGTCTAGAGCACTTTTTAAATACAAAATTTAATATTGTCAACTTTTACTATAGTTCCTAAGACTTTACGATCATTTTAATTTTTAAGACACATGAAAAATAGCTAATTCCAAAATATTTATTGAGAGTAAAATACTCCTATATACATAAAGAAAATTGCAATTTTGCTTTTAAAAAATAAGAGGAGTATGTAGTATATAATAAAAACATGTACATTCCGCAAGAGAATTGCTGAAATGGGGATAGACTCCAAAACACCGATGCGCATGTACTATAAAGTTTTTTAAAAATTGCCCAGGTAGAGTTGTGTAAATATTCGTAAATATACGTTTTGTACTATTTTGCCAAACTTATTTTTTTTTTATCGAGTGTACTGTATCAGCTATCTGAAATCTTAGATTGACGATACAAAAAACATATCTATTTACCTATGGATTTCTATTTACCAATACGTTAAATTTCTGTTTTATCAATTCGAAACATTAGCCTCACTCATCAATTCACAAAGATTATGAATCAGACTACTACCAATTGACATTTAAGATATTGGCAATCTCTGTAAAAAAATTTCAAAAGAATGAGTGGTCTGGAATATCGCACAACTTTCAGTTAAACTTTGATAATAGTCTCTGAGTTTAAATTTGACATGGATTTGTGTAATTTTCTTTTTTCATTTTCATAGAGTTTGGCAATATTTTAAGTAATAATTCTTACAGCGGGGGAAAAAAAACAAAAAAACATTTGTTAACTTATGAGTAATTGAAAGTAAAAAACCTGTTCAAAATGAATAAGGGAAAAGACTCATTGGGTCGGCACTTTTTGACTCTTCCAGAAGTCGAACTAAAAAGAAAGCCCCAAATGTATCTGGAAATAAGTACAAATTTATGTAGCAATCCTTTTAAGATTTTCGGTTTAGTTGCTTTCCAAAACAAACCTAAATTTCGGTATAACAATCATGTTTTACATGACATTATTTTTACTTCGTTATATTAATATCGCGTAAAAGTGATTGTTATAACCAACATTTAGGTTTAGATATAAGTTTATGGTAAGAATGTGGAAGAACCTAAAAATTAGCAGAGAAGCATCAAACAATAATGTCACATGAAATCTATGGAAGTTATACGCGACGATAGCACATTCAATTTCTAAGTATATTCGGAATAAATAAAACATGCAATATGATTGGTTAATAAAATTTAAAATGTAATTTTTTAAAAAAAAGTCGTGTTGTGATTGGTTTCAAACACGTAGTAAATGATGCCATGCACTTCAAGCTCACTCTTAACGTCTCCATTGAAATATTGAAATTGATATTTTAAAGTCACATTTATAAATGGGACGTTTTTTACACTTATGGAACAACTATTTGTTATTCTTAAGAAAGCTAGATGTACGGGCTTCGACGGGTTTTTTACGAGTTCTCAAAATTTCTGACTATCCAGTCTTTGTAACGAGACCAATTAGTTTTGGAGGAACGAAAACAAATATTAGCAATACAAAACAAAAAATAAATATTTCTTGAGTACTTCATTAACTCCTATTTGCCCAAGAAAGTTCCACTCTCCTTTACAAGCCACTCCCTCTCCCCCTCCCCCTTTACTTTTCTATCCACAGACTGGAGAATCTTACATTCTTTTTATAATACAACGATCTAGGGAGTTTGTGTTCCAGTTTTGTTTTTGTTGCTGGCGCTTTTCTCCAAAGGAAGACAGCTCAATAAATCGATTGAACGACCCGCCGTGATGCCAAGGGAGGGAGCGAAAGGCAGGGGGAGGTCTTTATTGCCGAATAGAATAATCGTTTTGATCTCGAATATCGTGTAATGAACTGAATCTGAAACATTGTAGACCTACCGCTTGATAAATGGATTTCTTCCATACTGAAGTGAGGTGGTGATTAATAGGCTGTTATAGTTCATTTGAAGTAAGAATTTAACACTGGAAATTTTTAGTGGATGGCGTTGCGGTTTACGGTTTGAATTATTGGTAGAATTTAAAAATGTGTGGAATCACAGGGATACTTTATTGGGCCTTTACCATATTAATGCCCGCCCATTGCTCTAAAGATAAGATCTATATTTCAAATTGAATTTTACGGTTACCCTATCTTTTGCCAGTAAAACTTTAAAGACTACTTTTGAAAAATATACCACACTATATGTGATATAGGCCACAGAATCTATATTCCAAATAGCATAGTGGTATTGGACAATGTTGGAAACAGGGGTTCTGGGAATATTGGCCAGTCCATGCCGAAACTCGAGTATTCGTTCCAAAATTCTCAATTTTTTTTTTTTTTTTATAAAGGAAATAAACATGTTAAAACAATCACATAACATATTTTTTTACCCTTCCGTCCTTTCTTAAAAAACCATATTTCAATTTTAAAACTCTGTACCAACATTTTCAGACTTCCTGTATATTTTATCCAGTACTGGGCTAGATTGACCAAGATCCATAACAACAGCCAGTCTACAACGGTCCACAATGGGATTGGCCGGTCGAGCCGATATTTACCAGCGGATTTTTAGTACTCTGTGAAAGAATTCCAAAGAATTATATATACAGCTGTTACAATACTCAGTGTTAGTTTTCCCATGGAAAATAATGGTACGTAGTGTACTGTCTGAAAAGAATAGTTAACATCAGATAGTCTGATTGATGGAGGACTCTATATAAACAAGACTCTTTAATTTAGAACAGAGGTGATCCATGCTGAAAATTGACATTCTTAGCCTATAAAGTCTTATAAAGTAGATATCTTTTTTCTGAAATCCCCTAATGGAAAAATAGGACTAGTCTTGTTTCCATGGCAACAATTAACACTAGACTAGAGGTTGAGAGCTATTCTTGTGGTATACAGACACTAGGGACCTTTATGTTGTCATACAGTTTACAGCATACAGTGAGCAACCAGCAAAGTATCTACTTATGAACATTGATCAATGGAGCACTAAATATGGCTGTTTGATGTCCAGTAAATAAAGGTATTCAAACTGTGGGAAATATAGACAGCGTTTTGAGAGATATTGGACAATGGTTAGTAAAAATGTTGATGTTATCTGGTAAAAATATCTTCACAAATATTTCGAAAAATAAAAATGACTTTCGTCTATGAATACGTTAATGCGGATAGCTGTACTAAGCCTCATCTTTTATATGAGGTATCATGATTTGAAATATCTTTATTTTCAGTCCTACGTATGCGTATTTACCATTATTTAAACTATCAAGCAGTAGTAGGACACTCTCAATAAATACTTTTGTAAAACCCCCCATGTATTTCGAAACGTACATCAATGAAACTGGGGTTGTGGAAAATCGTACAACTTTCAATTACACTATAATACTGACACAAATTTGTGTCATCTACAGTATTTATATTTTCATCATTCATTTAGTAAAAATGGTCAGTTTGGTGATATTTTTTCTGATAATTCTTGTATAGGTCTTTTTTTTTTTTTTTCTACCCAAAATGATGATTTTGGCGACATAATTTTCGATTATTCTTATATTATCTTTTCTTATAAGTGAAACTGAGGAGATAAGAAAAAACGATCGTTGATGTGGTATGCTCAAAGATAACTCTGTGTTAAAAGCATTCGTTTTTCACTTTTTACGTTATTAAAGCATTTTTACATTGATTTCGAAGGTGGGGATGTTTAGAACACCTTAAGAGGCATTACCACAGCAATTTTGAACAAATTCGTTAGAGCCGTTTTTTAGCAATTATTGAAAAATATGATTTTTTTCAATGGCAGCTACCCTATGCGCATGCACGATTTTGACGAAAACCTTAATGGTAGGTCCTTGTGCCATCACCAACCCGCACACCAAATTTGAACATCGTAGGTCAATTTGTTCGAAAGTTATGCTGACCACGTACACACAGACAGACATTTTTTCTAGATCACTTTTTTGAAATCAGGATGTTCCAAAACGTGGAGAAATGCAAAAAAAAAAAAAAAAAAAAAAAAAAAAAAAAAGGTGACCGAATATTATACTTCCATTACCCTGAGGAGTCTCGCCATATGTTACAAGCAAGTATTTTTGTTAGATCATGTTCTTAACTAAACATCACCATTGATTTATTTTCAACATAGCTGCATATGTACAAAGGTTTTATATTGGAGTTAAATTTTGTAAGCATATACAACACAATTTTTTTTAACTGTCAACTGTTTGTGTAAATTTATGATTTTAATTCATATTTGGTCTCCTTGGTAAGGATTTTATTTATCGGTGCTTAAGTTTTATACACCAATTAATGTGTATATTTCTCAAGAAAATAAAAATTCATGACGAGTAAAGCACGTTATTTCTTTTGATATTAAACTACCATGTCTTGGTATGTTCATAAATTTGACATCAAGTTTGAAACAACCTCTGCATACTAAAGAAGGATACACTGTCAGCGAATTTCTGAAATAATTTAGTTCTTGATTGTTTAAATAGAAACATCCAACAACAAAACAGTTTTCACAAATGAGATAATATAACGTTGCACAAACGACTAAATGGAGTTATTGTGTCTCTTCAAACCATTAATGAAGCTCGAGGTGTCAACAACAGTCTTACGTGACACTTAAACTAATTATGTCTCAGCTAATATTATATTTAAAAACTTCTTCACGTAAAATAGGATGAATAGAACAAGATCTGAATGCTAATTAATGTAATTAAAGCCTTATTTATATTCTTAAGAGATTCATTTCATTATTATTTCTAAGCTTTTAGAGGTTAGGCGTGTCTTATGCAATAACGCGAGGTTAAACGGTGAAAAAAACTTTTCGTTTGATTTGGCAGCTGAATAATATTAGTAATTTGCTTTAATCTGCTTTTTTTAAGTCATTTGTATACTTTAGCATAGTTTCATTATACAATATTTACATTGTGGTATATATGAGCTACAATTTATAGTTATTTGTCGTATTAGTTTTAAATCTCATTTGAGTAATTGTGTCTTTTTGACACATAATTTTTTGCATGTGGTCGATGTTGCTTTTCTTGATTTATGAACGCTCCCATGATGGCTAGATTAGAATTATAAAATAACATTGCACATATTGATCAAAATTGTCGTTAAATACTTATTGCAATAAAAATCTAAGAAAAAATTAAGAAACCTAAGAAAATGTTCTGTGTTTAATTAAAAAGGTTCACCAAGTAAAATGCTTTTAAGCATTGGATCGAATGATAACTTACCACTGCAAAAGAATAATCACAACTTAAATAAATTTCGACCAGTTTTCAAAGGTTATTAATTATGAACATATATAAAACATAATTATTTTCTTACCAAGAAAAATTCAGAAAAACACCTCATGTTGATTTCTTTTAATCTTTATATAAATAACAGAGCAAAGATAATTATACGAAGGCTTTCCAATTCTAAGCTTCTTGCATTTATACTAAATCAATACAGATGGATAAATTAACTACCTACACATATCCAAAGGTACACATCTATCATCACATACCACTTAACAACATAAAACAAATTACCATACTTCAGCGCACTTCCAACAAACGGCGCCAAAAAATGAAACTCAGCAGGGGCCAGTAAACGAAATTAACCGAACAATAAATAAAGCAACGCCAAAACAGGCAAAAGAAATATGACGAGCATTTCTTTTGTGCGCTTGACAAAAGGGACAGCAAAATGCTATGACAGCATCCCCTACGCCCATCCATCAGTGAGGACAACAATGAGGAATATTCCGCAGACACTAAGGGCAAGAAAAAGGGCCCCATGGTCTGGCTCCAGGGTGATGAAGACTTTCTTTACTAGATCTTTATGAAAAATTATTCATGTATTTGTGGGAGATGACGTGGAGTTCTCCAGATGGTTAAGACAATGCATATGTTTTAAATGGGAGGTACTTATTTTGGCTCTTATTATTTATTTTTTTTACTTAGTAAGGAATGATTAGAACTGTGTTACATATACAAAGATAAGTCTTTTGTAACATCACTCTTTCTTAATGAAACCTTTCGTTTCAGAGTGAATTCAAAATATCAGAAAATTGGCAACATTTTTAACGAAACATTTTAGAATTTGTGTAATCAATAGTTTACTCGTCCTTGTGCCAGTGCATTTTCGGTTTGGAAACGCTATTGTTAAGGGAGCTTAAGGGAGTTAGCAACGTTATTTCGTTAAGGGAGCAAGCAACAGAATTGTCTTTCTTAGACCCAGGTGCGATGTTGGCAACCAAACAATCTGTTTTATTACAATGAGAAGGTCAAGCTCGCTGTTCCTTTTCCGTATGCTGAAACATAACCTTGGAAATTTCAAAGCATAATTATACTATTTTTTATGGTTACAAAGAAAAAAAAACAAAAAAGGAATTCGCCACCCTATTTTAAACAAACTATAGAAATAGAAAAAAAAATTATGCTAGGAGTTTTATTTGTAAATTTTGAATCATAAAATTAACACCACTTTCTTCCTTGCACATTAATTTCACTGTGCGTGTCCTAAAAATTGAATATTCTTTTGTGACGTGTGTTAAGAATATAATACGAGGATGAGCATAACAAAGGTAATCCTATTTGATGGTGACCATAACAATCATGGTATCATGACGGTGAACCTATTTTGGAAGTTTTTCTGTTCATTTACCTTAAAAATATTTTTTAATAGCAATAAATCAACCAAATTGTTCTTCTTTTTCTTGCTACCCTAAAGCAGAGGTGCCACATATCTGACTAACCCAAAACAAAGAAGAAGAACCAAATTGTTAGTCATATTTGCTTCTTATGATACCCGAAAAGATTTATTTATGGATGTTAAGAAATTAAGCTTTCCATTTTACATCAAGTCCATTGTGTTCTTATAATACAATGACTCGGTAAAACTCAAATTCTTAACAAATCTGGTTTATAAATCTACGAATATGATGACTATCAAACATAATAAATTATAAAAAAATTTCCTCAACATATTTTTCTTTTTTTTTTAAAGAATTTAGATTAATTAAATAACGAAAACTAATTTTTAAAATATTATCTAGTAAAAAGTAGTGTTATATTATTCTCATTTTGTCAAATATTACGAGGATAAATTCTTTTTATATCCTTTTGTCAAAATACTAATATTATGTGTTTCTGTGATACCTTTAAAAAAATCATTTGGTGAATTTGGAAAGTGTTTAAGCTTATCAAACTATCAAGAACATAATTCCAACTAAATGTTACAAATATACTGAGAAATAGAAAATGAAACTTTAAACACTTTGTGAATATTTATTGAAAATTCAGTTGTTTTTAATAAAACCCAAAATACCAAAGTACTTTAATTAATTTATAGGAATTTTAATTAAATTCACAGCAAATATTTATGATCGCTTATTCTCCTCAACTTCCTTTCAAAATGACTCGTTTGGCTTTTTATGAAATATTCTGCCTCGCTAGTCATTTCATGGTGGGAAAATTATTTTCATTAATTCATTACTGCAAGGAATTCACGATTTATTACATAAAAAAACAACGAAGCGTAAAATGTTTTTGCAATCATATTGGGCATCAATATTTATTAATTAGAAAACTGAAGTTTAAAACATGGGTAAATTGCTCATAACACTAATCATACGACCTATTTATGATGCAATGCAATCTCAGAAAAAGTTTTAGAGGTAAAATTTTCCTAAAAACTGTTATTCAATATGTAATTGAGTATAAAATATAAAGTATTGTGAGCCGCAATAACGACATAACAAGTTTGAGTTTACATTTCGGTTGGTTGTATTCAGATTATCTGGCGCCGTCAGCAACACGAGGGCTATAATGCGCCGAAACATTTCGTCATTTAACAAACCAACATACATTTACAAACACCCATGCCTAACACGGGACTCGAACCCGCAACCTCGCGGTCTAGAAGCCAGCACGCTAACCACTATACCGTTTGGTCGGCCTTTTATATTTGAGTTTATAAAATCAGTTAATAAATAGTTACAGTATACTAATCCAAATATATATTTCAATTGAATTAATTTTATTATAAAACAAATAAATGCGTTTTCAGATGTATTCTATACACATAAGACGAACTTATTATTTGGATTAAGAAAATGCATTAAACTATGATATTAACAAATAATTAGCTATTTTCATACAAAGAAGATTATTTGCAGGTTTTTGAAAAGTTAGAAATATATTAGTTTAAAAAAATTAAACTATTTTATGAGTTATTGACTCATTAAACATTGATTTTTTTTTTTTTTTTTTTTTTTTTAATACAGTTTGATGAATGCATTTTATCATAGAATCCTTGTAAAAATGAAATCAATCTGTGAACTAGTTTAAACCATAAAACTCCTAAAAATTTCCACAAATATGCATGATTAGGACCTTCAATTATGATCTCTAATAGGAATAATTTTGCAAATATTTTTTCTCTCTCTCTATTACGAAATGATTTTAAATTATTTTAAAAAGGTTATCATGAGTGACAAAATTAACACATATTAACTGCGACACAGACTACTATATTTTAGTACTAATTTTTAAAAGCAAATATATTTAATACATCATATTTAGAACAAGAAAATCTGTAACGATAAAAATGATTTCCCCCTAATTACATATATATCCATTTGATGAGAAACGAAAAAAGCCTTCAAAGGAGAGGAAAATCTGTAAAACAAGTTTTTCTGGAAGGAAACTCACATAAGAAGAAACCAACTTGCAGAAACAATGGCAAAGGAGTTGCCGCTAATATCCAAGACTTTCTGGAGATAGGAATGCAAATCACAAGGGCAATTAAAATTTCAGGAAAGATTAACACTCTCGATTTATTTGGGTATTAATATTTCACAATAAAAAGGATAGTGTTGTAGTTTTACTATACACAACTGTTAGATGTTGATGTTTTGGACAAAAAACATTTAACGCAACTTTAAATATTATACATGTTTAGAATTGCACATACCAGTGGCAATAGTATTTCAATAAAAACTAATAGTTCCCACGAGCTAAGCCAACTGGTTTTCGCCATAAGGTAAGTGGTTACTGCAATTCCTTTCTAAACCACAAACTAAGCCTCATATTCCAGCTCTTTTTCTAAATCCTAAATCCTTCATTTCCCCACTTCTTTATAAGAGGATTGACGAATCCGATTTTCCGGCGTAATATTTTCTCCCCAGAAAAAAACTAAAGCAAATAATCCTAAGATTTGTACCGAAGCCTCACACAGTATCGAAGAGAGATATGGCAAAGAAATATCTCTCGATGTTATCCTTTCCTTTGAGTTCTAAGTCTTGGACCTCGCGGGAAAAAGACCATTGGGTAAATGCAAGAAAGCGATCGTTATGTGTTGCCATGGGTAACCAGAAAAAGCTTACTTCCTGTGCCCCGCTGTTTTCTTTCGCATGCATGGAAAACTTGGATGGCAAAAAGCAGTACTTAGGGGGAGGGTGCAATAAATTAGAGTAGGCCCTTGTTTAAAGATGAAGTCTTGTTACTTCGATGAAACTATTGAAATTCGCATAAAGCGTTGATCGCTTGAAGGGGTAGTTATAATTGGTTAAAAATGTTTCAAGTTACGCTGCAGTGTGTGACATATGAAACTGAAAATTACTTTGATCGTTTTGTACTTATAAAGTTGTGCTTGAGTTATAAAAGAAAGTGAAATGTTACTTGCTTGAGCATATTTTATAAATATAAGAAACTGAAAGATGTGTAATTTTTTTGAAGGATTGGTTTAAATTAATTGCATTTTTTTTTTTTTTTTTTTTTTTTTTTTTTATGAACGAAGACATTTGTTTAGAAGAAGTTCGAAGAGACGTCGTTTTGGGAAATGTCTTTTGTTCCCTTTATCGCTATTGTAGTTGAAAAATGTTCAATTTATTTGAATTAGTATTCGATTTTAATAGCTTGGATTTTTTTTTTTATCACATGATCTATAATTGGATGAAATTCTTACAGCATTGTTTACAAATGGTTTATTCATAGCTTGCTTTCATATACTTAAATTACTACAGCCAGATGAGAAATCTATAAATAATTTCAATAAAAAAATTTATAAAATGTGTTGTATTTTTGTCATATGAAAAATATTTTCAAAAAAAGTTTAGATGAAAGTGTTTACAGATGTTTTTTATTATAATTATTAATAAAATTGCATTATACGAGAAAACGTATTCGGTGTATTAGATTAAAACATTTAATTGTTTATATTGGTAAAACAATTTAATGTAATTAAGAGTAAACTGATGAAAAGCATGAAGCTTAACGATTGAATAGTAAAAAGAAAATGATGAATGTTAGAAAAAATAGACAGATTAAAAACTTCTGAGAATATTTACGGATATAATTATGGAACACTTTAATTAAATACATGTAAGAAAAATTGTGTCCTTAAAAAGCTTCAACATAAAAACTAAGAATAAAAACGTTCCATGTTTTTGCATTCACCCATTTATATAAATCTACTTCTGATGATAGCTTAATTACGCTTTCGAATTAGGATAAATGAAGCAAGAATAAAGAAAAATCTGATAAGTTAATTTCTTTCGGATGCAAAGTTTTGTCATTAGCTGTAAGTACAATTTATTTTGAACCTGAGCTTGCATCGATTTTAATTTCCAGAGGAAACTTTCTTAGTTGTGTGAATGAAAATCATTTAATTAATAATAGCTAGTATTTTCGTAGGATAAATTATCAACAGCAATGCTCATAAATAGCTTAATCTATTTTTAAATGTAAAACCTCATTGAGCACACTTTAACTAACATGTCTTATCAAGTGAAATGAAACTTTTAACATAATATGCAAGATATAATTGTCAACTTCAGATGAAAATATCAGAGTATTCACACAATACCTGTAAGTTATAAGCATCTAAAAAATTGCCAAAATTATAAATGAATATAGGTATTCTTCGATTTATAATAGAATTTATAAATATTATTTTCCAGGTTGCCTGTTGCTTATATATATTGATGTTTCAATACATTTAAGATAATGCTTCTAAGACAAGCCAAGGTTTTCAACGAATATCGTACTAAATATCATTCTTATATTAATGTTCAACGTAAGGTAACACATTGATAAATATGGCAATAGGTGTTGTTTTATTGGCAACTGCTTTCATTTTCATACAAAATGGCAAAGAACCTGTGAAACGCCTAAGAGTTAATTATAAGTTAAATTAAACTTTAATTATAGGAGGTCATTAGTCTGCAAATGTGAATAATTTTTTTCGTATCATTTGCTTTTTCTGTGGTCAGCCCTTCAATTTTAGGTATTACATCATCTGTGGCCAAATACCTCTTTTTGTATTCATTGAGATTCATCTTGGATTCAAATAAGAGTTAGAGAAGAGTTATTAAAGCTTAAATTTGTAGTTTCCCATTTTCTCACTATAGCAGAAAATTAGGAACCATGTTCTTCAATAAATTAACCACATTTAAAATATTCTCTGCTCATATATGGCTATTGGTATTAAATTTTTAACCATTAATTTTCTAAATGTATTTTTCCAAGAATGCCCAAATTAAGATATAATAGAAGTCATATATACATAAATAATATAAAATATCTTCAAAATTACCCCAATTTAAAAAAAAAAAAAAAAGACATTAGGAGACTTTCTTATAAGTTCTCTTTGGGAACTCGAAATTCGAAGTGACATCATTAAACAAGGCTTGAGCTGAGAATTTTTATCTCTCTCGACAAGAACGTAATTAATACGTAGTCAAGTATCTCGTGAGCCGGAGCCGTCCTGCTGCGACATCATCAATTTCATGAAATCGATGTCTCAATCGCAGCAGAGCCTAGTGGTATACTTTTCGAAGTGGCGGCTGCCGAAATGTTCCCCAAAATGTTGAAGCTAATGGGCTGTGATATAGGCAGCAGACGCGACGACGGCGTCGCTTCTGACATGTCGGTTGCATAGGCATGGGTGGTTTGCGGTAAGGTTTGATTTTATGGAGAGAAGGTAATTGTTTATGTCGCGTGAACCACGGCGTCATTTGACAAATGCCGTGTGGACCAAGGCTTACGTGATGGTGGGTTGAGTTGGGTATTCCTGAAGCTAGTGATGCATGAGGACAATACTGCTACGAAAAACAGCAACAAAACTTTAAATAAAAAATTATGATGAGTATATAGTTTTCAAGAATGTCTTTGATGGGGAACAGGTCATCAATTGCAATTCAAAAGATAAAATTATTATATTCCAAACAGGTATCGATGTGAATTGATTATACTGGATTTTTCCACTACGCGAGGGATAGCACCGAATCATTATTACTATACCATATAAACTTAAAGTAGTTCTAATAGAAAGAGGAAACTTTCAAGGTATGTACCGCATTTATGATTTGCAAAAGAGCTCAACACAAGCAGTTTGATAATCCACACGATACTACCTGTCAAAATTGGCATCGTGATTACTCTGTTTTGCAACCAAAGATTGCAGAGGTTCATAGGCGCCGTCAGGAATATTTGTAGGGGGGTGCAATACTAGTTTTTTTTTATCGAAATTCTTAATTTTTTCGAAATGTTAATTAATAATTATTTATTATAAATTATACTCTTTGATATTAGTTTAAAAAAAAATTTATGGTATTGCCATGATTCGTATAGATAGGAGTACTAATTACGCATGTATAATATAAGCAATAAATTTAGTGTCAAGCATTTACAGAACACCCGGCAATTAACACAAGTTCTTTAGTTCAGAAACCAGTTTATTCAGCAGTTAAGTATATGGTAGCAAACACATTTCCTCAAAACGCTCACCACATGTGTGAGGTTGAAATCCAAAATAACTAATATTTAAAACAACCAAAAGCAATAATTAAAAGTTAAACATATATCCTAACTAGACTTTCCTAGCTGGCTGAGTACTGAGTCAATAAAAGAGCCACTTACTGCTCATTGCTCTGGAACGGGTGGTCAACGCTTGCTAGCATCTTAATCTCCGATCCCGGTATAAGAACTTTTCTTTTCTCAGAGGTCAAGCAACCCACTCCTTCTCTCTTCCAAACCTCAGGGCTACATGCTGATGCTCTCCCTTCTTCCCCTTACAGCCTCCAAAAACCCCTCTTCAATTCCAACCCCCACGCGCAACATAAGTAAAGAAGTCAGCCCGCTCATTCGTGCAATTCTCATTGACGTAGTCTAAAGTGTCAAAAGAGGTGGGCTATGATTGTTACACCAGGAGGTTTCCTTAATTATATCATACTAAATGTCATAATGAAAACACCTTATGACAGGCATATAATTTTGAAAGCGCAACCCAGTTAAAGAGAAAAAATAAAAAAAATATTGAAAAATATATTTTTAACAATTTAGTCCAACTAGATCTCACGGCAATCAAAAGACAGTGTTTAGAACAAAGGAACACGAAAATGCAAAAATACAAGAGTAACATTTTATTTCTTCCAAGTTTAGGAAATAATTTAAAAACAATTAAAAATGAAACACAAAGGCCTTATTGGATACGTTCATTTGAGTTCTAAAAGTAGATTTCAAGTATATCTGATGTCTTAAAAAGCAAAATATTTTCTTAGAATTTTGAAAACTACACAGGAAATGATTATACAATAAAAGGAATACATAATTATACTCATTCTCCAATAATCCTAGATAACAGGCGCCAGAAAATCGTCTCGCAAGTAGCTATAAAAAAATGACATAAAGAAACAAAAGACTAAAATTATAGAAAAACAAATGCACATTGCAACATAAAAACATAAACGGCATATGTGCTTTTTTTTTTATCTTGAAATTGACACTTTTCTCAAATATTTTTTAATTTTTAAGAGCCAAGGGGGTGCAAGTGCACCTCCTAGCACCCTCCTGGTGGTGCACATGCAGAAGTTCCACACAACAATTTGAACACGTGTCCTCAGGCATCAGGATGGCTTCTCTTTCTCCGAACAATGAGTTCGGTCATTAGGTATTCCGAGAAGCAAAACCAACAATGTGTCTTGAAATGGGCTGTACATTGATTTTTAAAGTAACAAACGATAAGGATGGATTGTCTAAGATACGATTCTCAAATGGTTGGATGTCTCCAATGGCGAAACTAACTTTAGTCATGTGACTACATGCTGGAGAAGTTAACTCTGAAACATTGTTAAAACTAAAAGTTGGTAACTGTTAACAATATAAAGAAAAATAATATTTTTCTTTAAAATCGGGGATAGTTTCAGAAATCCAAGTTGGAAGTAATAAACAAACACATCTCTACAAAAATCGTCTTCTAAAATGTAAAAACGATGATAATTGTAATATGCTACAACATCCTTCATGTCATGTTATCCTTTTAAAGATTTTTTCCTGTTTTCTTCAATATGATACGCAAGTATGGAACCTTTACCTATGCAAAATCTTTTCATAAAGCAACTTTGCAAGTCAATTTTCTAACAGAATATTTAAAAAAAAAAATCATTTAACAGAAATGTAGTTTCTGAACTAAATAAGTAGACAAAAATATGAACCTTTTATCATTGTGAAGATATATGTATTTCTCTTCACGCTACAAAAGACCCATTTTAATACATTTTATCCAATCTCCTAAAACGTAAGGTTTACATTTGACTAATACCTAATATTTTTTTAATTCAAAGTTGAAAGTTCTGTTTAGCCAAAAGTTTGGGAGCATATTCAATTTTATATATCCATGTGTTTTAATGCATTTGCTTT
Organism: Linyphia triangularis; assembly: GCA_963978545.1. Taxonomy (NCBI): domain Eukaryota; kingdom Metazoa; phylum Arthropoda; class Arachnida; order Araneae; family Linyphiidae; genus Linyphia; species Linyphia triangularis. Next base: position 71,098,728 of record OZ021732.1, read on the forward strand.
TATATGTTATATCATGAAAGCTTTAATATATTTCCTTCCAAGTTTTAAAGAATTTTCATTTATTCAAAAGTAAAATCATTTTATCTCTCTTTCAGTTGTCATTTTAATTTTATTTTTGTAGAATACTACTCGCAGGCATTTAACAAAAATGACATACAATTTCGAAAGAAATATGCGGTTTTATTTAGCCTTTCTATTAAAATATTTTCTAAATTGCTCCCATTTAAACGGTTACATAGAGGGGATCTTATGTTCGACAAACACAAAGATATTTAAAATTTCTGTATCGTAAAATTTAAAAAAAAATCCATTTTATATATTTGACACTCTTCTGAAGATTTAAAAATACCCCTCGAGATGGAAAAAGCTAACATGTGATTTAAGGGATAAGCTAAGCAAGAAATGTTTTCTACTCAAATTTCAAAAATGTCATATTTTTATAATTTATTTCCTTGCCTTAAGAGATAAATATGCTCAAGATTTTTCCCCTCGAAGTTGTATTAAAAATAATGTAGGGAATATAATAGGTAATTTCAAATTTATATTTCTTACTTTACAGAAAAGTTTAGAAGAAATATATTATTTATTGAAGAAAGTTTGTCGCAACAATGAACACTTTGTTTAAACTCTCCATCTCTTTATATTAAAAATAATAATAATAATTGGGATTAAAAATAGTAGCCACTGTTTCAGAATTTTTTCGCGCTTCTTTGTAGCATAGAGCAAAAATTTTTAAGTTTAAAAGTATAAAATTTCTCACATTTAAAGAAAAACATTTGGAATATTTTCTGATCAGAAAAATTTAGAGATGCAAATTTGCTTTTGAGTTACTGTATGTCAAAGTAAAAGAATTTTGTTTTATATGCGTCGTCCTCTCCGGAGAAAACAAGCCATTGTAGAAATCCATAACCATTCAAACAGACAGTTTTAAAAAAATCAAAGGTAAATGTTCTTACATACCTTAAGTAATAATAAATCCTAATACATTTTTTTTTAACAAAAACTGTTTTGGATACTTGATGTTACTTAAAACTATTCGTCACCAAAAGAAGCACCGTTTCACTTAAAATATATAGGGTGCGCCAATTCCTTAAAAGGTTGTTAAGGATAATAATTATTTTGCTATAATTAGATAGGGCATATGTGCAAATGGAAAAATTTCATATATGTCAGAAATCATTGAATGATAGCGCATTTTTTTTTGTATAATTTACTTTAAATGTAACAGAATTTAATTTTTATAGAACCGATTTCGGGGGAACTGTAAAAGTGTTTCTGAAGCAAAATTCCGTTAAGTAACAAAATCAAAAACAAATATTTTTAAAATTAGAGTGGCGTATGTTTACTTGTAAAATATAATTTGACATGTTACTAATGGCAATGTTATATAATCTGTTTCAAACATTTAACTAAAACTTTTTGTTGAATAAAACAATTTGCTTCCAAACGTGCTTTCTTAGATATAAATAAATCATAATATTTTCCTTAGTTCTTAAATTAAAATAATCAATTTGGATATCATGTTTAATTTTTCTCACACGATAGCTTTTCTAATACGGCCATGTCCTTGGCCATAATCGTATCCTGGAATGCGCTGTATTTCGGTTAATTTTAAAGTTTAGATTTATTCCCTTAATTGGAGGTCAGAAACACTTTATAATGTATATGTTATCAACTATTGAGTCCATATAAAAACTAAAATTCCATATATTAAAGTAATTACCCATACACACTATTCTTTTATAATTTTTACCTTATTTTGAGCATTTTTTTTTAATATACCTCGCTGCATTATCTCCTATAGCACAATAAATAAAACCCCATAACAATCTTTTTGTGACACCTCACACAGTGACAATTAGAGGTCGGAAATATCGATGAAAATAAATATCGATACTATATCGTTGCATAGGTTCGTTGCATCGTTGCGTTATCGATAAAATATCGATATATCGATGTATGATTTTTTTGTTATTTGGTTGGTTGGTTAGAGTTTAACGGCGAAAAGGCAACACATGGGCCATACTGCGCCAATTTTGTAATTTGATTTTCAATTTTGCCAGAAACGGAGTTTTTCGGGGCAAATTTCTACTTTTCATGAATTCATGCCAAAATTATTTTAATAAATAAATTATAAAAATTGTTTTAATAAATAAATTATATTATCAATCAGGATAAATGAAATACATATGAATGTCAATGAATAAATTCACATTTATTTTTAAAGAAGAAATTTTGAAATGTAGTTTACCGCATATTTTGCTGATAGATATGTTTTTAATATTTAAAATTAGATGCAAATTCCAGGCACACGTTGGCAACAGAAACGGCGCTGTGTTAATGACTACTAATAAATGTTCTTATCTTTCCATTACATTATGTTTTCTTTTTGGTTAGGGTACCATTTTAACTGTCTCTCAGCCAAGTCAAAACTTAAGTTTTTAAGCTTTGGAAAAGGGAATAGAGAAAATCGAAAAAACACATGAAACTACAAAACGATCATCAAAAAACTAAAAATGTTTCAAAATATCAATATATCGGTGACTTGTATCGATATTTTTAGTATCGATGTTTTTTTTTTTTAATATCGATATCGAAAAAATATCGATATATCGTATCGATATATCGCCAACCTCTAGTGACGATACAGCAATATCACAGCTTTCCTTAACCATACACATCTAACTTTAGGCACTAGCACTATGCAGCTAAGAAATATCATTACTTAACTTTTTTTTTTTAACTTCACTTTTACCACAAGCCACAACGATAATAGAACGTCCATTACACGTCCATTTAAGCATCTTAAAAATTGCAGCATCCCTTAGTCATTCGCTTTGGCACTCAACGGTTTAATTCAACGAAGTCTCCAGACATAAAGAACGAAAAATTGCAAGAAAGAACGATTGATGGACGAAGTAGAGAAAAAATTCCATACATTTGTCTCTCCGTTATGTCCATTAATGGATTCGTTTCTCTCTTTTTTCTTCTTTTTTTTTTTTTTTTTTAATATTTCTATGCGACAGAATGACTGGGAGTCGAATCAGTCATAACTAAAAGTACCACTCTTAACGATGTAATCTCTTTCTCTTTTTCTGATTGTTTGATCAGTTTAACACTCCATTCATACCCAAACAGAGGAGGGTGCGTGGATATTTGTTGAAGGGTATAGCATGGATAGTATGAAAGTTGTTAAAACATAGATTACTTTATTAACATTCTCAATTAATTTCAGTAACTATATATATATTTTTTATTTTGTTAAAAAGTTTTGAATTGTTTCTTTTCCGTTGAAAGTAGTCTCTCCTTTCTCCCTTGTTTAATGATATTCGAGTGTTTTAATTGAAATAGTGGATATAGAAAAAATTAGTGATTTCAAGGCTTAAAAGCGAGTTAATTCATAGGACTTTTAAACTGAGTTAAAACAGTCTTATTCGGAATTTTCTCTCAAACAAATTGAGAAGAAACGATTTTAATAAAAATGCATTTTAATTATAAAGCACTAAGATCCTTTTTAGAGCAACTATGTGACTTACTTAAAATATTTCTGAGGTTTGTGTCACACCTTACAATGCGATTAAATCCGAAACCTAATTTCCAAGAAAGTTTATACCCTTTTAAATATATTAAAAAGTGAATACTACTTTATACAAGTTATATAGAAAGATCATTATTAAACTCAAGTTGTTAAATGTAAATTAGATTCTTTAGAAATCAACAAAATTGCATATAGATTATGGGAAAACGATACTAAAAAATAAAAACAAATAATAAAAATTCGTTAAAAACATAATTAAAAGTTTCCACAAATTAAGCTTTAATAAAAATGTTATATGAAACTAATGAAATGTTCATTTTTTGGGGTATAAAACTTATTTCCCTGCCATTTTACCTGATGAGTCAACTTTATTATAAATTAATAAACAATAACATTAAAATAATTTAGGTTAATTTAAAATGGATAGGAAAATTATAGTACTTTTGAAACAACAACATTTCCTCGTCTATTTGCTCTCACATAAAGTACCACTATATATATTTTTTGTTTAAATTCCTTCCGAGACTGATGTTGATCTTTAACAACAAGAATCACAGTCAGACTGGGTTTCATCATGACAAACTTTACACGCTTTACAAATAAACAAACTTTACACTTAAGCAATTTACAATTTATTATACAAAGTATTCCAATACCAGCTAAATATTACATTATTTGACATTAGACATTGTACGATATTCTGTGAAAAGAAGAATTGATTTTCTCATCTGAACACGTTTTATTCAATAGTTTAGTTTAAAATTAATAGAAAAAAATATTTTTTTATCTAAATGCTTATTTATCATGTTTGTATGATATAGTACTTTGTATAGATAGCGTTGTAAGAGTGAAGTAGATTTTAATCAAATGTATTCTTTTGTAATGGTATGTTGGTTGGGGTATATCGTCAATGGTGTTCGGATGTTAAATGAAACATCCTACAACGTTAAATCTTGTTTTTGAAGTTTTGTAAGCATCCATGACAGTATTTTTAATATTTTTAGACCTAATTAAATGTTAGTCTTCTGAAACTTTTAAATGTGTTTTAAAAGAACAACGATGCGCCATTTTGTGTTTTAGACATTATACATGTGTTTAAATGTGCTGTGGACAGTACATTTCACTCAGTATTCACTTACACGAAATTACTTAACCTTTTCTTGAGTTCTATGGAGTAAATTAAATTAAAGACTTTTCTATCACAGGAAGAGCAATAAAAGGATTTTTATAAACAAACTGCATGGAGAAGGTTTAGGTTAAGCATTTTCCAAAACCAAGTTCCAGGGTTATCTATCTGAAAAAAAAAAGTACAAATTGAAGACCCTCTTCTTTCGAAAACATTTCCCCAAGTACGACCCTCGTTTCGCTCATCGGAACGACTCTACAAGGGGAAATGTTCGTCACTTTATCCCTACAGTCTCGTCACAAATAAAGACGAGCGTCGTAAAAAATGAACTCCCATAGCGAATTGTTACGCGTAATCTAATGTGTCAAGGTACAGATAAAAGAAAACTGAATTCCAAATCGAGTTTTAATGGTTGCATTTTAACCAAATCATGACGATAATAAAACGGGGGTTGATCGATTCCGATGATTCGTTATGGAAAAACTCATAATCGTATCGGAAGATAGAATCGATATTAATTTGTTTTTGTGTCTTTTTTTTGCAGCTATATAACGACTCCGATAAAATACATGCTTTGAAAGAGTTCCAGGGAGATGACTATAAAAAAGACATTATTGTAAATAACCCTTATTGTGAAATTTTGCCGAAGGGCTGTAACAATAAGAAAGATTTTAGTTAAATTGTAAGTAGCTTTAAAAGATTATGAATTTGCAAACAAAATGCTTATGCTTAGAAAATAAAGTATCATTTTTACTTCCCTTGATCTTTCTCTCTTTCCTCCCTGTATCTCATGAATAATGAATTTCAACTTGTGAATCCGCAATTCAATAAACTTTTGAGAGATAATAAATTCTGAAATATATTATTTTAGAAATTTAAATCGCTTCAGTCTGCGGCTCTCTATAATTGCTATTCTGAGTGTAGTTTGTATTACATTCATTTATTATGTATTTATGTCTGCATTGTATGATAAATATATTCTTGGAGAAAAGGACATACTTCATAATTTTTATTTTATTATATTAATAGGGCAGTTTCTAGTTCTTATTATTTGTCAATTGGGTTACCTTATGTTTATTATGTAATATTAATTTTAGAACATAAATAGAAAATAAACCTGTTTAAAACTGATGTTTCGAGATAATAAAAAAAAAAGTATTTCTTTTAATTTTCAACAATAGTGGAAAGATTACAAAATGCCGACTTGAAACTATGAAACAAAACCGGAGGTAAAACCACTGATATGTAACGCAACTTTTATATTGGGCATACTTTGCTTTTAACTTGAACCTGAAGAAGGCTTAACAATCCTAATAGAGATTTTTGTTTCCCCCAAGCTACTTATCGTTTATTGGTAATTAAAGCAAATTACTACTCAACATTAGATGGGGAACAGTACAGCATCAATTCAATTTACATTTTATGCTTGCAAAGTAAAAGTCACTTATGTACTCTCTAGAAGTTATTGTTTGATATCAGTGCGTAAAACCATACAACAGTGTTCGCCAAGTAAATATTTCCAAACGATATTTTCTTCCCCTCTCTAAATTTTAAGGGGTATTTTTAAAATCCAAAGGGTATTTATATATATATATATATATTTAATTAAGGCAAAGTAAGTTTTTTAACAAAACTAATAACTACAACAATAACAGTAATATGCACGATTGTAATTTCGCACGTATCAGTGACGGAAATATGCTTTTTAAATGCTTACTAAATCACTTGGTGGTTATAAATCTTAAACTAACTCTTAACACTATGCCGTTCTGTGACACCACGTTGGTGTCCCGCGTAACTATCTGGAAAATGCTGGCGACACCTCGAAAACAATCGAGAAAATGTCGGCAACACTACGAAAACTATCGGGGCAATATAAAAATGACAGAGAAGTAAAACTTGATGATTTACGATATCCCGGAAACCTCGAAAAACGCCGGCGATAGACATAGGTGAAATCCCATCTGAACTTCTGTACTAGTCCTACCGGCACCAAACAAAAAAAGAAAGAATTCCGATCAGACGTGTTGACGACATAGTGTTAATTTACGTTTTACATGATTTCACGCATGAGGTTGCCTTTTTCTCTATTTGATACACAATGGCATGATAAAAAGCCAGCGAAATACACTTAATTAAAAGGAACGTATGAAATTACATTTGGAAATTGTTGGGCGCCCCCTTACAATCTACCTACTAATGTCGCACGTGGTATTAGCAGCCATTCAATGACTTCAGTCAGTCACTGATATGTGCGAGGCACTTTTAAACATGAATGTGCATGCATACCTGGCGATTTCAAAGAGGATGATTTGTATATTGGATTCAGTTGGAAAATAAATGAAAATGTTTACATTTTTTCAGTAAAGGACGCTATTTTCAAAGAAAAAGGGCCGGGAGCAGGGAGCCGCCATTCGAAAAACGGCTAGGATGATTGTTGATTTTATAAAGTGGAGGATTATTTTTAAAAATTTAACCATGAGGTGCCAATGCGTGAATTCACACATGAGGTTAATTCTATGGAGTGAAATTGATTTTCAAGGCGTGTTTACACAGATTTCACACATTTTAGCAAACTCTGCCATACAACGACCAAAAATTCCAAATAATTAAAGTCTTTAAGTTTGTCAAGAAATTATGACAAAATAGAAACTTTGAGTACTACAACAATCTATCATGTTTTCTGTTTAGAGTAAGTAGAATCTTTTTAATAATAGTGCACAATGCTAATAAAAGGTAAAATATCTAAAATAGACAATATAAATTTTATATTTAAGAAAATTATACTACATATTGTTTTATAAAACTTTAAAATGCATATATCATAGTTAAATGTAAGATATCATAAAAAACGTATAATAAACTTAAATAAAACTAATAATCTTTTTCCATCTGAATAATATCAAGAGATCCGTATAAAAGCTTTTCCAATTGTTTCCATTATCTTTGAATCCTAAAACACAACCACAATTGTAAAACATTATATCAACTTAAGGATTCAACAATGCTAATACTTTTTTTTTACTAAAGGGGAAAATGTGTAACATATTTACCTTATAAAACAGATAAGGATTTCGAGCAGACGTGAGGCTTGGAATTTAAGATGCCTATTTTTAAATTCAGCAAAATTACTTTCGTTCGAATGGTAGAGATGGCGTAAAATGTATGGAATATAAAAACAAATTCAATGCATGCATAGCTCATAAAAGAAGGCAAAGAAAAGCCTCTTTTTCTAGAGCAATTCAGGCTTGAAACAGCGAAGAAGCTAATGCTAGAAAAGCCACATGCATTCCAAAGTATTTAATATCTCATTCTCTGATGTTTTTCGACTTTCTATCTTTTTTTTTTTTTTTTTTTTTTTTTTTTTTTTGCATTTGGTAGAGTATCGTCTGGAAACATTTGACGTAGAAAAGGACACGAAAGAAACGAAGTGAAAACTGCTAAGTTGACAGCGTAATTAAATTGTCCATTGGCACAATCTCCTAAAGAGAAAACGACGAAAAACAGTTTGTTCAGAGAAGTCGAACAAAACTTATTCTGACGTATTGAGCCACTTCAGCTGAGATAGCTGGTAATATATTTCATATGAGGTTGGAGTGATAACGTTATTTATTTATTTATTTATTTATTTATTTATTTATTTATTTATTTATTTATTTATTTATTTATTTATTTATTTATTTATTTATTTATTTATTTATTTATTTATTTATTTATTTATTTATTTATTTATTTATTTATTTATTTATTTATTTATTTATTTATTTATTTATTTATTTATTTATTTATTTATTTATTTATTTATTTATTTATTTATTTATTTATTTATTTATTTATTTATTTATTTATTTATTTATTTATTTATTTATTTATTTATTTATTTATTTATTTATTTATTTATTTATTTATTTATTTATTTATTTATTTGAATAAACTGGAGTGTATTCCTTGAAAAGTGAGTTATTGTTTATTTTCTAATGTGATAATTTTTTTTTTCTGTTAGAAGTAAAAAAGTAATATCAGATAATTTTATCTGAAGCTCAATCTTAAAAGAATCTAACGAAAATCTAAACTAAAATGCAAACAGTAAGGCGCTTCAACCTCTCAAAAAGTCATATTCATACATTAGTTCTGCAAGCAACTTTTATATTTTGGTTCCTGATGAGGAAAATAAAAATTTCGCTTATCAAGAAGCTATGCAAATGTTTTCGGTACATTTTTAAAGAAATGTTATTTATTTAATAAATGTTTATTTTGTAAGATTTATTCTTTGCTGGTTCATAATTAATGACTTACTGAAATTCACAAGTAGGAGAGACTCGTGTACCTAGGACCTCCGTGTACCTAGGGCCACCCCACTTTTACTGAATAATGTTTAGTTCTAAGTTTCTTTATTTGCTTGGGTAAATGGCAACACCCAATTACTCTCTTGGCAGCCATTTTGAAATCTTAGAAGAGAAAGCTGTGGCAAGTTATAAGTGGAAAAAGTTTTTATATGGTCTGCCGTAATATTTTGCAGCTCATGCCTTTTATTGTTTTACGAAGTTGAATCAAGTACTTTTTTTTTAATTCTAGTATTTAATTTTGTTGATAATATTAAGTACTAATTGAGATGTTTAAATAAGTCCTTTCTCCACGTGCATTTTTAATAGAAGACGTTTTATATGAAATTACCAAGTCGTGTACCTAGGGCCATATAGTTGCTTATTGTGTTCAAATTGCCAAAACCAAAATCAGTTAGTGCGATATCAGTTAATCGATAATGCATGCAGCTCATTTTTTTGGAATCATTCTTTCAAGTTATGAAAATACTTGTAATTCACTAATAATTTGACACATTGCAATTTATTATAATTATTATATGATAAACAAATGACTATAATTACTGGATATTGTTTCTTTTATAAAATTCATCTGTGTATTTTTGATTTCTATTCATTATGGACTGAAAACTCACTTAAAGAAAATGGCCTTAGGTACATCAGCTGCTAGCCCTAGGTACAACGAAGTCTTGTACCTAGGGTTATTTGGGAAATTTCTTTAAAACCTTCTATTTTACAGAATCTATTATTTTAAGTATTTATATTCATCCCAATGGGAAGTAATTATTATAACGATGTATGCATATCAGTTTCACATTTTTAAACGGCTCAGTGGTTCATTTTTTGTGCATTGAAAAAAGACGGCCCTAGGTACACAGGTCTCTACTATTGTATTTTTTGCTTAGAAGCAGTATATGACTACGTTTGCAACTTTTTTGCTTAACGACTACAAGAAAATCTAAAAAAGTCACCTCAGGAGTATCAGTGGATTACTATTCAGATTATTTAAAAAAATCAAATACTTATATGCCTCAACGATTACCTAGCGATCTTTGAGCCTAGCCTTTGAGCCGATCCGATAACTGCAATTGCATAAAAATTATATTTTTATGGAGAATTTAGCATAGCTGTTTCGATGTTTTGAACGCATTTTTTTTAATTCGTGTTTTTTGAAATTCCTACCTTACTCAAAATGCTAAAACTCAAACAAATATAAATGAATTACTTTGCATTTTTAGGTCATTCCAAAAATCTATTTGACGAAAACAGGCATTGAGATTTGGATAAAAAATATACTTTTTTTTTATTTATACATAAATTTAAATGTTGAAAAGTATCTCTATTTCAATTTGTTTACCTATAGGTATACTGTTTATTGTTTTTCACCAAAACTATTTTAATTATTCAAAATCCGATGCCTAAAAGTTTAGGTATAATACATGGAACATTTAAAAATAAATTTAAGAAGAAAAAAAAAAAAGATAGAATTTGAAATTTTACGAGGTTTTATTTTATTTTTTTATTTTTTTTTAATTTTGAAAATTAGTTTACATATGAACTTTTTTTTTATAATAAAATTCAGTTATTCACTATTAATACTTTCAAATATGTAAAAATTATAATTTTAAAAGTTTAAAATTAAAAAGAAATACTTTTAAGAGTACCAAGTATCCTTAACACGGCATAATTAAAGAAACAAATCCAAAACAAGACCTTTCGCAACACTTGTACTGTAAGAAAAGATTGAATCAAATTATTTATTTTACGAAGTAGGAGATTACTGAACAACACAAATTGAAAATACAGTCAATATATAGTTAGAAATAAAAACCCGACAGCAAACCATTTGTGTGATCAATTTAAGAGAGAGACCAACGAGAAAGTTTAACAAATTTCCTTATACCTTCTATAACAGCAATTCTAAAGTCATATTACAGTATCGGAAGATTGACGGAATTATAATGAGGTTGAAATAGTGACACACGCATACATTTTCATGAGTGTTTGATCGATGACTTTAGGGACAAGTTCCGATTTGACTATTTTCTGGTTTAAACCACTTAATTAAATATTTATAACTAACATATAAAACCCCTTTTTTTGCACTAGTGAATGATGAATAATATGAACTTATTTTTCATATTTCCAACGCAATATAGAAAATTAAATACATTATTTTTTTATAAAGAGTTTCTTGATTCGCTTTCTTATCTTGTATTATGAATCTATGTTTGGGTTTGTGAGATTGTATGTTTGAAATTTAATGCGTTTTTATGATAAAGTCAGTTTTTCCACGTTTTAAGCAGCTGTAAGTATGTGTTCCAAATGTAGAGCCCTTAAATTTATAGTTAAATTAGAAAATACGTTCATAGTTTTACAAAGACAAAAATTTTGGGTTTCTGAAAAAGAATCATAGAAAAGATCTTTAAGATATGAAATGCGTATTTTTATTAAAAATGCGTCCTATATCTTATTGAGAAAATATTCAGAAAATCAACTTTCTTCTTATTTTCTTTAAATTTTCTAACTTACTGTAACTTGTTATCTCAAAATAAGATTCTTAACTACTCAACTAGTCTGAAATACAGAAAATACAGAATATAAAACATGATTACATAACATTCTTCAAGAACATTACAATATACATACACTACTAAAAAGTAAATTTTACGTCGTGAATCGTTGAAGGAGAAGATAGTCTAAAAGTGTTATATGGTTGTCGTCTTTAAAATATTATTAATTAATAAATATTGACTTAACCATCATTTTTATGCATTTCTAAAATAAAAAGACGTTCTTGATATCGGCTTAAACATTATTTCAAAGCTTATTCCGAAACAAAAACAAAATCGAATCATTAAAATCAAAAACAAATTCAACTCAACATTCAGTGACCTCATATAATATCACGTCGTATGCATCACATGTCAATAACTTGTCAATAAGGCATTCTCTCATCCATCACCTGTCAATCCCCAATTCATCAGTCACACCCATCAACCACGCCCCCTTACCGTACTGATGCAGAACCCAAATTTTCAAGGATCTCCATTTTCAATTAGTTACGTTCTAGAAGATATTCATTCAGACATGCAATGCGAAATATGCATCTATTATTTATAAATATTGAAATTAAAACTGTTGTAACAAACCAATAGTTCAGAAGTTTTTTTCTATCGATTTTCAATTTGTCATCGATCAGAAGAACAAAAACGAAAACATTCCGAAAACCACTTCCATCTACAGCAAATTAGATGTGATGCCAAGGAAGCAATGTAAGCATCTTTATAATTCATTTTATTTCCTTTATCTGTTAAGATTCAAAGATATCCCAAAGAATCATTAAGAAGCATCACGCACAGAGGCGGTTGGCGAGCAATTACCAGTGCAAAGTAAAACAGAATATAATGAAAACGAAATGATTTAAGACATTTTCAGTTGGGAGGGAGGTGGGCGTGCTAATGCTGATTGCCCCCTCGCATGTGCTGAATCAAGGGTCGTTATAGAATTCGAAAAGAAAAAGAAGCTTAAATAATCCTTGCTGAATTTTGTGGTAAATCGGGTAATGTAGCGTGGTTCTTGATATTTTTCCTGGTGTAAGGTAATGTGAATGTTTGGAAAATGACGTAAGACTATGCAATAATAAGTAAAATATATCAACTTAAGTTACGAACAGGGACAAGTAATGGTAAAGTGGTTGCCA